>BCKW01000001.1:243223-495455 GCA_001600755.1 Ogataea methanolica
CTTTTGCTCAAGTAACTAGACTTTTGCTCAAGTAACTAGACTTTTGATCAAGTGCCTATACCTATGAACAGATGACTAGACTTTTGCTCAACTGACTATACTTCTCAGCAGATGACTAGACTTTTAGTCAAGCGACTTTAGTTTCCATCAAATGACTACACTTTCGACGAAGTGATTAAGCTGTGAAGAACCGACTAAAGTTATGAGATGGGGACTAGAAAAAASGGTTTGTGACTAGACTTTTCCCTGGACTGACAGACGCTTCTGGCCAACTGACTGAAGTTTGTAGGCGCCGCGACTAACGTTTTGAGCCAAGCGCCTGTTCTTTCGGACGCATCGCCTGAGAATGAGGTCATGTGACTCTCATAAAGTGACATATCCTGATATTTGAGGTATATGTCGCACGAAACAAGGCTGTGACGAGACTTTCAGCATTGCTGACATAAGATTTAATACTCCGACTCTGCTAACAGGATCCCAACGCTATTTTCGCTACCACCGACTAAAATAAGTCGACAGATGACTATGATTATCGGTATATCTACAGTAATTTAAGGAAATGACTCTAGTTTTGGGCAAACATCGTCCATTCCAGGAATTGATGATTGCTTTAGAAAAGTGACTAAGAATCCAAGTTCAATGACTGTAGATTTTGACTGTTCGACGAAGAATTGGAAAAGCGACTAAGGTTATCAAAATGCGACTGTAATTACCGTTCCAAGACTAACCTTTTGCGAAATGACTATTAAAACCGGAAATCTTTTAAGGCGATCCACTGACTATATATCCGTAATACGTTTATCAGTTTCAAATACATAGATCTATCATTTTTAATGATCCGTTCGAACGCAAATAGCCCTGTAGGAAAAGTGCTACTTACAATTTCTTGTAGAAACGGCTCATCGGGTGTATAATAAGTAAATTAGACAGCTCTGTTTATTTTTCTTGGGAGATTATGGTACAGATTCTACTTCCGGGTGTATTCCAAAAAAAAAAAGAGGACAACTGAGAGCGGTACGCCGTTTCTAAAAATCCATTTACTCAAAAGCAAATTAATATATCATTCAACCTCCATTGAGGCAATCTCATATAGGGATACAATACAAAATAGCCTGCTGGAAAATTAAATTACTGTTGGTAACGATGAGAATAGGAATTAATGGGTAAATAAACTCTAGTTCATGCTCGGAAATATGTATTATGCTATTGGTTAAGTATATATTTACATATATATATTTATCAAGTAAATAGAATACAGTAGTTCTGCGATTAGTGCGGCATATCATTCAGTATTCTTACAAAAGCGCCGGTATTGTTATTTGAATTAGTGGGTGCTGTTGTTATATCTTTGGATATGTTGGATATATTTCCATTTGCAGCTGATTGATTCAGGTTATCAGCTGTTAAATTCATCATTCTTTTCCGTTCCTCTTCTAGCTGTTGCTTTTTAGTTGGTTTTCTTCTAATTATAATTTTTGGGTAATTCGAACTTGCTCTACCTCTCTTTTTCTCTTTTCTCATATAAGTACAAATAGAGTTAATTTTAACGCATTGGAAACATCTTGGTAAATCACCTGAACATTTCGTTCTTTTTTGATTGCATAAATCACAAGCTTTTTTAGTTCGACTGTATTTTGTTAATTTATTATTATTGGAACTATTTGAGGACGAGGATGAAGAGGATGATGATCTGCTTACTGAATCATTGGGCATGTTTTTCTGTTGCCGAGAATCATCATCGGGCATTGAAGCTGCCGGGGATAGCGAAGCTGATGAATTCATTGGTACTGAAGAAGTAGATGCTGTGGTTGACGTTGATGGTGTTAAGGATGGCTGTTTTAAGCTGTTCGGATTTGTCAGAATTTTTGGATTTTGTTGATTTAAATGATGGACATGAGTGTTGTAATTTGTCGGTGCTATAAAACTATTTGATAAAATTGGAGGTGAATTTGATCCACCATTTTTCAGAATTGATGGTAATATACTAGAAATTGAAGGTAAACTTGATGATAAACTTCCGTTTGTAGACATAATGCTGGTATTTGACGAAGCAGTATTGGAAGAAGAAGGATAAAATTGCTTAGCTGTGTTTGAATATTTACTTGCGGAATTGATAATGGCTATTGGAGGGGGTAAGGACAGTTGGGGTTTCTGTGCTTGGTTATACTGGTCTATTTCATTAAATGACGGTAGTCTTGGAAGAAACTGTGGATGTTGTTGAGATTGTGATTGCTGATGTGGCAGTTGAAGTTGTTGTGGATGAAGTTGCTGTGGTGGAATTTGCTGCGGTTGAAGCATACACTGACTATTAAGTTGGCTGCTACCTGGTGGTATAAAATAGTCATACTGCTGTTGACTGCTATAGTTGTTGAATGGCTGCATTTCTTATATATATAGAGTAGGTGTGTAACTAAGTAAGTGTAGCAGTATGTATAGTAGTAAGAGATAAGAGAAGAAACGAATATTTGAAATAGGAACGATAGAGGGGGTAAAGGAGAGTAGAACAGGGAATGAAATATAGAGGCAGGAGAAAGGGGGAATGTCGAAGATTATATATAGAATGGCATAAAAAGGCAAGATAAACAATCTGTTCACTATGAAAAATAAACAACAATATAATGGTGGAATAAAATCGATGGAAAAAAGACGGGAATAAAAGGAATCCATCGCCAGGAAGCAGCGAGCGAGCGTATCGAGGACCCGGGCATGAACATTTGCGGCGGCGGGGTTTCAGAGATGGTCCCGCGGCATTGGCCCGGCTCTAACAATCAGCAGGTATCTGTAGGTGGGGACGGAGTATTGGGCCCAGTTATATATATCCCAAAAGATGGTGCGATGTTGTGTATATGCTGCTAGTGTAGATATATATATGCATGAAATTATGACGGGAAATTTCAGTGAAACTAGAAACAGCCTAGTGACACTTGATGGGGCTACATTGCCACAAGGATTTGTCCGAAACCAGAACCAGATCCGTCCTTTTAATCCTAGTTGCAGTGCATGCAGCGGCTCCTGTCTCTTCCTGCAGTATCCCAATTTGGTATACTAAAGACCGGACCCAACGGGGAGAGGCTATGCTATAAGGCAAAGGCGGCACCCTACTGTTTCACCACTAGATATGTTCCTTTAAACCATTTATTTGTCCATATATACTTATACTGTCCTTGCGATTTCGTCGCAATCACTAATCAACCTGAAGTTCATTTATGTATCAAGCTATTTAAATGAGTTTATCTGGGTAAATTAAAGCGTAGGTGTCCTTCATTCGCGCGAGGTCCGAGTAAATTCCGGGTATTACGAAACAAACATTCAAAGAAAAAGGAAAAGAGCCCATTTAAGGATGGATGATTGATGATGGTATGTGTTTCATACCAAGCCATAGATAACTGTCATTAAACAATCAGTTTACAATAAGTCATTTTCTTCATTTATATGGAGCTTGTGAGGAGAAGAGAGGGCATGTCGATGACCGATTACCAACGTCAAAAAAGAGGTGTTTGTGGATAATAATAATTATTCTTTGTTTGAATACAATAATCCGTTCATTTATGTATCTATTTATTTTGTTCGTTATTCTATCGCTACTATTGTCTGCTTTGTCTTGTTCTATTTGTTTGCATGCTTAAGCTTGATTTTATCAAGCCGTTGATAGAAAAAAAGCAAAGTACATCACTGTACATGAAAGGCACAATTTCGAACTGCGGGCACACCACACCAAATCTCTGTTCCAGTGTCTCCCAACACACTTTGCGATCGAAATCAAAATCAAAAGCTTAAAGATCAAATTATACGAAGAATGCAAGCAACTGCAACCTTGGATTCTGTAACAATAATGCTGTACGGAGTAAGGAGCAGAGCTTGTTTCTTTTACCAACGTAATTAATCTAGAATTCTATATTGTGCATACTAATTCTCCGTTGAAATTCTCCTGAGTATCATCTTAACCACCAGTTCTACAACACATTACGTCGCCTGCGGTCTCTCTATCTCTTTCCAAAAAAAAAGGATCAATGGAATTCAATGGTTTTCAGAGACAATAGATACAAAGTGCTCCAAGGAAATTTGTTTATCTAATGCATTATGTACAATATGTCCCCCCTTCGTTTTCAGTACCATGTGATTGGATAAACCCTGATGAAGCCGTGTGAACACCGTATACAAAACGCCACAGCTCTATCTATTCTTGTTTTACGCCATTGACGGCTAATTACATCACTCTGCAGCTCAGGCTTGAAAATTTTATATTCCCATTCCGCCAACTCTTCTTCTTTATCTCCTTTAGGAAATTTTTGATTCCTCGCCGGTCTTGAAAAGCGAGAGTTTGCTGGACTTTTAGGAGATCCCCAGAACTGAAATATTCTTTGGTTGATTAAACTGAAATAGATTAGAAGAAATTGGAAGTTAGTAGCATATTATATATATTTGCCTAGATATGTGCGAGTACCTTTTTCCATATACCATGTAATCCATGATTTATACATATTGAACATCGATTAAAACTATGATTGTGTACATACATGAATGAGGTTAAACGAGATAGTTCGGCTTTTTTAAACAGGAAACAGAAAATGGAAGAAAAGGGCCACCCCTTTCACTAATTGTCTCATGTGATTTCAAATCCAATTATTTGATGAAACCTCATCATCCAATCAGAACAAAATGACAAACTTCCCATTTCCCATTTCTCCAGGTCGAAGTCTGAAGTCTGAATTGGGAAAAGTAGTGCTCCAACAGAAATATGATTACGTCAGTGATTATCTCAGACAATTGGAGTCTCTCTTTTTCAGTGGCAAATCGCCCTGCTTACTTCAGTTGGTTTCTATTATGGAAGATGGATCAAGCTACGAATTTCCAGGCGAGCTTTGGGATAATATTGCCACCGATAGGATAGTGATTGCAATTGAAACCTATCTTTCTTTGTTCCCTGTATACTTCCAATTGATTGATTTTGACTGACTTCACCTCAATTACTAATCGCTTGTTCATATATATATAGATATCAACATCTTGTTTGTTCTTTTTTTTTGCGTATTTGCCAATATACAAAATAATAAGTTACCTTTTCAAAATCATATATATAAGAAAGAAAATTAATAATGACAGGTACTGAAAAGAAACCACTTTTAGACGCCTCTGGTAGGGATATTGAACCAGAAGATTCAACTGCCACTGCTATCTTAAGAAGAAAGAAGAAGGCTAATGCTTTGGTCGTTGATGATGCCACCAATGATGACAATTCAATCATCTCAATGTCTTCAAATACTATGGAACTGCTACAGTTATTCCGTGGTGATGCTGCTCTAGTTAAGGGTAAAAAGAGAAAAGATACTGTTTTAATCGTTCTTGCAGATGATGATATGGAAGATGGTGTCTGTAGAATTAACAGGGTTGCAAGAAATAATTTAAGAGTTAGATTAGGTGACGTTGTTTCAATTCATCCATGTCCAGAAATCAAATTTGCCACTAGAATTTCAGTTTTGCCAATTGCCGATACAATTGAAGGTTTGACAGGTTCATTATTCGATGTTTTCTTAAAACCGTACTTTGTTGATGCTTATAGACCTGTTAGAAAAGGAGATCATTTTGTTGTCAGAGGTGGTATGAGGCAAGTTGAGTTCAAAGTTGTCGAGGTTGAACCTGAAGAACATGCAATTGTTTCACAAGATACTATAATACATTCAGAAGGTGAGCCAATTAACAGAGAAGATGAAGAAAATAATTTAAACGAAGTTGGTTATGATGATATTGGTGGTTGTAGAAAACAAATGGCCCAAATTAGAGAATTGGTTGAATTGCCATTAAGACATCCGCAGTTGTTCAAGGCTATTGGTATCAAACCACCAAAAGGTATTTTGATGTACGGTCCTCCAGGTACTGGTAAGACCTTGATGGCTAGAGCTGTTGCCAATGAAACTGGTGCTTTCTTCTTTTTAATCAATGGTCCTGAAATCATGTCCAAGATGGCTGGTGAATCGGAATCGAATTTGAGAAAAGCTTTTGAAGAAGCGGAAAAAAACTCTCCTGCTATTATCTTTATCGACGAAATTGATTCTATTGCTCCAAAGAGAGACAAGACTAATGGTGAGGTTGAAAGAAGAGTTGTTTCCCAGCTATTAACTTTGATGGATGGTATGAAGGCTAGATCCAATGTTGTTGTTATTGCTGCCACTAACAGACCAAATTCTATTGATCCGGCATTGAGAAGATTTGGTAGATTTGATAGAGAAGTTGATATCGGTATTCCTGATGCCACTGGTAGACTAGAAGTTTTAAGAATTCACACGAAGAACATGAAGCTTGGAGGTGACGTTGATCTGGAAGCCATTGCTAGTGAAACTCATGGTTACGTTGGTGCTGATATTGCTTCTTTGTGTTCAGAAGCTGCTATGCAACAAATTAGAGAAAAGATGGATCTAATTGATCTTGATGAAGAAAATATTGATGCTAAAGTTTTAGACTCATTAGGTGTTACTATGGATAACTTTAGATTCGCTCTAGGTAACTCTAACCCATCGGCATTACGTGAAACTGTTGTTGAATCTGTCAATGTTACTTGGGATGATATTGGTGGCTTAGATGGTATTAAGGCTGAATTAAAAGAAACTGTCGAATACCCAGTGTTACATCCAGATCAGTATACCAAGTTTGGTTTGTCACCATCTAAGGGTGTTTTATTCTTTGGTCCTCCAGGTACTGGTAAGACTTTATTAGCTAAAGCTGTTGCCACTGAAGTCTCAGCTAATTTCATTTCTGTTAAAGGTCCTGAATTACTCAGTATGTGGTATGGTGAATCTGAATCCAATATTAGAGATATCTTTGATAAAGCTAGAGCCGCCGCTCCAACCGTTGTGTTTTTGGATGAATTAGATTCAATTGCAAAGGCAAGAGGTGGTAGTAACGGTGATGCTGGTGGTGCCTCTGATAGAGTTGTTAATCAATTATTAACTGAAATGGATGGTATGAATGCTAAGAAGAATGTTTTCATTATTGGTGCCACAAACAGACCAGATCAAATTGATCCTGCCATTTTAAGACCAGGTAGATTAGATCAATTGATTTACGTTCCATTGCCTGATGAAGCTGGTAGATTGTCAATTTTAACAGCTCAGTTAAGAAATACGCCATTAGAACCAGGTTTAGATTTGACTGCAATTGCAAAATCGACAAACGGCTTCTCTGGTGCTGATTTATCATACATTGTTCAAAGATCTGCTAAATTCGCCATTAAAGACTCTATTGAAGCTAAGAAGAGATACGATGAGGAGCATCCAGTTAAGGCTGAAGGTGAAGAAGATGTTGAGATGAAGGCTGAAGAATCTGAAGATTTCGTTGATCCGGTTCCATTTATTACCAAAGCACACTTCGAAGAAGCTATGAAGACTGCTAAACGTTCTGTTTCACCAACCGAATTGAGACGTTACGAAGCTTATGCACAACAATTGACTGCATCTAGAGGTCAGTTCACTAACTTTAAGTTTGGTGATGAAGCTTCTGGTGCAAATGATGCTAGTGGTGCCGGTACTGGCTTGGGTGATAATGCTTCAGGTGCAGCATTTGGATCTGTTGAAGAAGATGAAGATGATTTATACAACTAATTTTGTATGCATTTTTCTCTTTCGATGTGACGTGATGTGATGGGAGGTTATGTTATGTGTATTGTTCTGATCTAGATTGTACTTAATGTACCATTATGGGCTTTTGATCATTTTCCTTCGACAAAATTCTTCTCTTTTTTTGTGTTTGATTTTCTTGAATTTTGCGTATGCTTTTTTTCTTGTTATCCCCTTTTTTTGTTATGTATCCTGCCATTATTGATCTTTATATTTTCTAATTTATGTTTTCTTTTTGTTGAATTCTAAATCTAAAGTTTACAACGTGCTCAAATTAAGTAAATGAGTCTGAGTCGTTCCTGTGCTTTTCCACGGATACTTACAAAGTTATGATATGATATGTTATGAATATAAGTCGATATATACTGGTCTATTATTGGTGTAAAGTTCGAAAGCTGGGAGTTTTTGTTTCGTATGTTACAAACGATACATATAATGGTATTCACATTTTACATAACTTCCGAAGTAATGAATACTGAGTAAGAAGTAATCTTAAGCGTCGAGGTAAAGTCTTATATTATCAAACAATGAACAGAAGGAAAAAGCAAAGAAAAAAGGTATCTAAATAACTGAATAAAGCCAAAAGTAAATGAAATATAATGTAAAGAAATAAACAAGAAAAATCCCTGAAATGAAAACCACATATAAATAAATAATGAAAGATCAAACACACCCTTGGTGATTGATCCGAATTCAAAAGAAGCCGAAGGAACGCTGAAGAAACGACTAATAACCATCGTTAACGACTCTTAACGGAATAGAAGCACTAATCGGGGGTGCATAGTATGGGTTACCGGTAATATTTCTTCCCAATTCATTTTCTTTTACATTAACATTTATGCTTTTAGAACTCAGCAATCTCAAGGGTTTAGGCTTGAATTTATAGTTCAAATCGCTGCCAGTTCCACTGGCGTCTTGGTGATAATGCTGATTCAGGTTATTCAATGAGATATTATTCAATGAATTATTCGTGTTCTGGTGGAGATGTGGGTAGTAACGAGGCGTTGTCATTGACGACAAAGATGATTGGATTGATGATGAGGATGTTGAGGTGGAGATTAATGAGGGCACAGAGGATGTAGACGATGATGGTGTTGGTGTCTGTTGACATGACGGATGTGACTGAAGAGGTGAGCATTGGGATTGGTACATTGTATTTATGCTTTGTTGGCCAGTGACTCTTCTGATTGTAGGAGGATGTCTTAATGGTGGTGATGGGTAGTATGATTGTTTTGAAACTGGGAAGGAAGAGGTGGATGGAGAAGTGAACAATGGTTGTGTTGAAGTTGATGATGAAGAATGGCTATAGGTCAATCTTGATGAAATAGCTCTTGTAATATGTTCTTTATTAGAGGCTGATAGCTTGGCTTCATTTTGGTATCTTAATTTTTTCTTTATTGGCTCTAAGAATGAACTGAAACTACAAATTATATCTTCATCACGAATTCTTAAGTTATCCCAGCCTAAATATTCAATAAGCTCCATTTCTAAAACGTTAACATCTTGTAACGTTAATAATCCATCAGTGTACTGTGCCCAATGTTTGTTCATTGGTGAAGTATCGTTAAGATTCTTGGCTGCTAGTATCAAACAACCTAAGAAGATTCTATGTCTGGTTGTTTCCATTCCTGTTGAATTTGGCGGTAAAATTGAACGTAATCTAGTTAAGTAAACCAAAGAAGACATTAACGTCGACGTTTGAACGTGTGTGTAAACGACTAAACGTTCGATAAAAGTGTATAGGTCTGGGATTTCCGGTTGCTGTTGAAGTTGTAATGATTTGTTCTCTTCAGTTGGCGTTGTTGGTGGCGATGCATAGTAGTTGTTGCTTGTCAATAGTGAAGCTGACGGTTTTGGGACTGCAATAACAGAGTTTGTAGTAGCCACTAAGAAGTGAATCATATCTGCAGAAACGGATTTTCTCAAGAAAATGTAAACAGCTTGTAAGTCGGACATATTGAAGTATAATGTCCTTGAAAAGATTGTCTTATTTATGACGAGTATACAAAAGCAAAGGAATATAAGGAATGAAAAAAATATGTGACTGGTAGCAATGGGAATATAATATGTATATGTGATTAAAAAAATAAAGCCTATAATGAATGAAAGTCAACCATTAAATTCTGCTCACCTTGATAATGTTTCAGTTGACCGAAAGAAGAACAGTTGAAGGAAGGTTGAATTTATTTATATGAAATTGCAAAGAAGAGAATGATGAAAATGAAACAAATAAATGAATGTTGTCGTACTAATGTGGTATTTTAAAGAAGTATCTTAATCTGGAGATTTGACGTGGAGTCAGTTAAAAAGTCTTGCAAGACATAAATGGAGAGTGAAAAAGTATAGCGTGCCTTCGTCAAAGGGGGATAGGGCTGTGGCTATTATCCAAACTGGGAAATGGTGAGATCTGAAAGTGAGGAAACGGACGCGACGCGTTGTTTGAAAGGAGATGGGTGTTAATTTGAGCATATTCTATAACAAGTGGTTCGTCCGGTGGATAGTTAGGTGCCAGGGCAGAAGACTGTATGGTCGGTTGGTATATATAACACAACGTACAAAGGTTGACAACTTTACGTATACATGTTCATGTCTGCAATTTGCTAGTAGGATTGGCCCCTATATCACATCACCTATGGATCATTTTCTTTGTCTTCTTGCTAAGTGCGGACCGCGTTATGTTGTCATCATATAGGACTCTTGAAGTTGTCATATACGCCGGTTCACTACCTACATATTCAGTGTTCAATAATGTTATCTAATCTGCTCACGTTTTCTTTTCCAAAGATCCAAGATCTTTTTTTTCGATGGATTGGGTACTTGCCAATTTCTGCAAGTAAGTAACGTAGTACAGCCGCTGTGCTGTACGCGAAACCTGGAATCGTTTCATTTCCCCTTTGGGATTGCACATTCTTAAAATTTCATTGGACTCAAATAAACTGTACACGTAAGTTACTCATGGACCTCACCTAAACACCTAGTAATCTGAATATGTAATAAAATCAAAAATTGCGGTAGCAACAAAAAAGGAAAGATAATCGGTTGCTACTTTGATCGTATGAAGGTGGATCTTGAGAAAGAGAGTATTAATTTTAACTTCCTGATCTGGATTATACTTTAAGGTGAATACAAACAAGGTGTCATGAGTGGTTGTAGTTTTGTTACTTAGGAGTCTAAATTTCTATTTTGATCATTTTGGTTAAGCTAACACCCTTTTAGGAAAGTTGGATCTGCATTATTACACTAAATAGAATTCAACTGGGTACCAACTGCTGAGACCTTTTATTGTATCATTTCAGTGAACAATGGGCGAATAGTTTGTTCAACCCCACAATACAGACAGCATCCTCTGTCTTGTGTGTGTGAGGCTGCATAAAGTAGGCATCCCCTGTAGAGAATTTAACTGTTTGGGTTATAATTGCTTTAATTCTGATTATTAATGGATTAAATTCATAGAAAATAAACGTGTTGTATTCCGTAGTTTTGTTGATCCGGGTTTTGATAAGAACCCCGTCAACCTTGGAATAATTATTAATTCTTCCAATGTAATAGAATAAAATGTGGATGATTGATTTGTAGTACTAAAGAGCGCACAGCTCAGGGATTGAAACGTGGTGATCCTCATGGCTGCTTTCGATTGCCCAGTTGAAATTCTCTTGCCAAATCTTTCTCTAAAATGTAACCGATGACACAAATCGGTACCTTTGTTTATATTAATGTACCTTGATCATAAAGGGTTCTGATGTTCAAATTCCAAGACTTGTTGGACAGTAAGAGAAAGCGAAAGTTGTACGGTGTTTGTGCTGGGTAAATACCTGGTAACTACTTTAACTATTTGATGAATAGATTGGCGACTCTTGGGATGTGTTGAAATATGGTATCCCTCTTATGAAAATGGCGGAGTTTAAACAATTTGAATGAGGGAAAGTCAAGATGAACGAAAACCTCAAGGCTAACGTTTTCTTTGCCTTGGTACCAAGCTGATTCTTTCAACTTCACTAACCATTTAAGCTTTTAATCTCTTTACATATTCGCTGTTTTCTGGGTAATTAGAAATTCAACTCTATATAAAGCTTTACTAGATGCCTTTTATTTTCATCAATACTTCTCAACATTGACACAGCAGCTGTAAAGGAATAGTGAAATTTGAGTAGTTAGATGGCTGCTATTATCTTACAACAAATCAGATGTCATCAATGTGTCTTCAAATATACCATGGCTGTGTAATTAGCAACACAGCAGACACCGCCACAGTCTAAGGGTCCACCCGCCACAGGGACACAAAAGCGCTCGGAGCTCCGATCGGCTCCTAAGGGGGCTGAGCTTAGTGGCTAGTGAGCTCGTTCTTGAAATTGTGCAGCCAATTAGCTTACCATTTCAAGATATAATAAACACAACAAAAGACAGGGTAGCGGTGAACAATAGTGAAAGTTTTGGAGTGTATTCATAACTGTAAAACTCCTGGTAATATCTAAACTATCGGACAGATTATTTGTAACTCAATAATGCTAAGGAACCCATCAAATTATACAAATTAATCAACTTAGAATGCCTTCCGAATCCTCTGCCCTATTACCAAACGGTGGTCCCTTAAACTATCAATCATCACTTTTGGGCCATTCCCTTGCTGTTCTGAAACTGTCTCTAAGGTCATCTCCAGTTAACTGGCTATTAGTTTTTGCACCATTAGGTATAATTGCTGGTGAGTTACACTGGCGTCCAGCATTTACTTTCACTTTGAATTTCTTAGCAATTGTTCCATTAGCTTCTGTTTTAGCGTTTTCAACAGAAGAATTGGGTGAATCAATTCATAACAATTCCCTGGCTGGTTTGTTGAATGCAACTTTTGGCAATGCTGTTGAGGTTATCGTCAGTATTATTGCCTTAAGGCAAAACCAAATTACTGTCGTTCAAGCTTCAATGCTAGGTTCAATCTTATCCAATTTGTTGTTGGTTTTAGGTTGCTGTTTCCTAGCTGGTGGAATTAAATACTCTTCACAGGTGTTTAACCAAACAGTTGCTCAAACAATGACCTCCTTGTTAGCTTTATCTGTTATTGGAATGCTATTACCGGCTGCTTTCCACGCTTCTTTACCAAACAAAACCAAGGATTTAGATACTAAGATTCTAGAATTTTCAAGAGGTACTTCAATCTTGTTATTAATCGTTTACTGCTTCTACTTATTCTTCCAATTAAAGACCCACAAGCATTTATTTGAAGAAGTTGTTGATGATGAAGAAATCGGTGTTAGTTCAGCAATCCCTAACGTTGGTGAGGCATCAACAGGTGATGCCTTTTCAGATGACGAAACTCAATCGGGAATTCATCATAGAAGATCCTTTTTAGTTAGCAGACCAAAATCTTTATATGATTTACCTTCTGCTGGTGAATTGCAGCATTTAAGTGCTACATCGTCGTTGATTGTCCTTATTATTACCACTTTATTAGTTTCATTGTGCGCTGATTATCTAGTTTCTTCAATTGATGGTATAGTTGAATCATCCGGTTTATCAAAGACTTTTATTGGTTTAGTTGTTATTCCAATTGTTGGTAACGCTGCTGAGCACGTCACCGCTATTGTTGTTGCTTGTAAGAATAAAATGGATTTAGCTGTTGGTGTGGCTGTTGGCTCATCAATTCAAATTTCTTTGTTTGTTACACCATTTTTAGTTTTGGTTGGTTGGGCAACAGGTGTTCCAATGTCACTTTATTTTAGTACTTATGAAACTGCGGTTATGTTTGTTGCTGTTTTGATTACTAATTATTTGATCTTGGATGGTGAAAGTAATTGGTTAGAAGGCGTTATGTTGTTATGTACCTATTTCATCATCGCCATGTCATTCTTTATCTACCCAGATACTTTAGCTGCTTAAGTGTACACATACAATATAATTCAAAAATGAACACCCTTGTTGTTTTTAGTATGCTTCTGCTGGTGAGTCAATTTAATAGACTTAATCCTTAAGAATTTTATTTTGCTTTACATTGGGAACAAAAAAATGCGTTTTCTTTCATTCTATTCTGTCCCATCCACCACCACTGCCTCCCCCTCCCTTGACCCTTTTTTATGTTTTTCTTACAGTTTTATGCTTCATGTCCTTTATTTGCCTATTCTACGAATGGTCTATTGTTTATCTACACTTGTTTGCTATCACTTTTTTCCACAATTTTCTCTCCCCTTTTTTTCAACAACCTGACGACTCTTTAGTTTTACTGCCGGTAAATTTACATACACTCTGTTTCTAATATATATTATATCTGATTAAAATAGTACGATAATGACTCAAACGAATAGAAAAGCATAAAAACACAAACGGATTATTAAAAAGTTAATTCAAGTGAAATGTATGTGTTCATATGGTCCACTGATAGTCTTTAATGTTATGAACAATAGCCCATTCCTTCAACAAGGCATATCCGAAATTTATCAAATTTGCTAACCCACCATTAGCTCCAACGGTACCATTAACTCCAGCATCCAGCATATTAACAACGGGCAAGCAATAATCGCCATCACCGAGCTTTTGAAAATTGATAGAATCTAAATCAGCCTCATTATTCGAGTCAACCCTCTCATTGTACTCTTTCGAACCCCAAAACACTCTTGGGAATTTTTCAAAAATTTTACGAATGCCTAAATTCATCTCACCTTTTTTAACGAATGATTTGATGGATTTGTTTAGTCTTAGTAATTTGATGTTCAGTTGAAGTAATTTGTCGGTTTGGTCTTGGGAGATTTCTTCGTCGTCGTTTAAGCTCGTTATTAACTTGATTGTTTGTTTTAGAGACGTCGTGGTTTGTGCATAGATATGGTTTAGTAACCCTGCATTGATGAAATGGCAGAGACCGTTAAGGTAATTGATGTTGAGGTTTTTCTTCGAGGTTGAAAGGTTTGTGAAGTTTTCAATTATTTTGTTGTTGAATTTGATTAAATTGAACCAATTTTTCTCTTTAATTGTGATAGCTGAGTTTCCTGAAGCGTTGGTAATACTGCTATTTGGATTTCGCAGTTCTTTTGAATAAAATTCAATTATGAAAAGTAATAACGATTCAATAAAGTTTAGAATTGATACCTGATATTCTTTCGAATTGTAGTTTTGTTCCCCCATATGCTTCAAGGATTTCGCCTTATTCAAATAAGATTCTTGTTTGTTGAGTGAAGAAGGAGGTGGTGGCGGAGGCGAAAGATCTAATTGTGATTTGGCATGCGTTGATGGTGAACCAGGCTGTTGATGGGCATGATACAAGTGATGGTCATCCGTCGGCGTTATTGGGCCGGGCTCATGTCTTGAAATTGCTAGATCTTCAACTTTTAACTGCGGGATTGAAAACATGGAAAGTAGGTTTAGTGGCAGTTGATGGGATATCATCTTAGGCATTCTGTTTTGGTTTACGAAATCGGATGGAGTCACTTTTGATGGCGGTGGTTGATGATCTATATTATGGTTTTGATCTGTTGGAGGAGACATTGATTGGTTGTGGGTTATCGGAGGATAATTTAGAGAAGAAAGCAGCGCTGGTGGCTTTGAGTTTGGTCGGCTGTTAAAGTCGGAGGACGAAGATGCTGATGAAGATTGATTAAGATGCTGAGACTTTTTCACTGGAGATAGCTTGTTGAAATTTATAGTAGTTGACGAGCTCATATATGTTTAATGTGATTAATATAGATATCCATTTAAGATTAAGAGAACTTGGAGGTTGGGAGTTACTAATGCCCTTTAAAGGAATTTTGCGGGAAAGATTGTATGTTCTGTGGAAGGATGATTATGACTCCCTATATGATGAAGTAGTTGATGATTAAGATTAAAGTTCTTTAATGGAGAGAGAGATTAGATACCCCCTCAAACAGGGCTGTGTTGATATCGACGTCATCTATCGACGCATAAAAAAGTAGAGTCGATTTAAAAAGAGTTACTAGCCACAATCCATACCCGGAGATATTAGTATGCACCAGCCACCAGTTAGACAAGGAAAGAAGGGTCACACCAGCCACCCGTGCAGCCGGGGGAAAAGACAAGTGCAAAAAAAAAAATTCAATATAAGAAAAAAGTACTGAATAAGCCTAGATTCTAACAGGAACAGTATCTTTGTTTCATGCTTATTTCGGTACCCTTTGGTCATCCTAAAACTCATCGCGTTGATATTTCAAGTGGATCAAATTCACCATCATCATCAATATCATTCTAAACTACTTTGATAATGTCCTCAAATTCTATCAAATTACTGGCAAGTGATACACATAGAGGTCTTGCAGAATTAGTGGCTAAAAGACTTGGACTACCATTGACCCCAGTTGATATCAAGCGTGATTCAAACAAAGAAGTTTCCTTCTCTATTGGCGAATCCATTAGAGATGAAGACATCTATATTATCATGCAGATTGGTTCAGGTCTAGTGAATGACAAAGTTTTGGAACTTTTAATTATGATCAATGCCTGTAAGACTGCATCTGCAAGAAGAATTACTGCTGTTTTACCAAACTTTCCATACGCTAGACAAGATAGAAAGGATAAAAGTAGAGCCCCAATTACGGCAAAATTGATGGCGGATATGCTAACATCTGCTGGTTGCGATCATGTTATAACGATGGATTTGCACGCTTCTCAGATCCAAGGTTTCTTTGATGTTCCTGTTGATAACTTGTACGCTGAACCATCTGTCGTTAGATATATTAAAGAGGGGCTGGATGTTGCTAATGCAATCATCATTTCTCCTGATGCTGGTGGTGCTAAAAGAGCTGCAGGTTTAGCGGATAGATTAGACTTGAATTTTGCTTTGATCCATAAGGAAAGAGCTAGAGCAAATGAAGTTAGCAGAATGGTCTTAGTTGGTGATGTTACTAATAAAGTTTGCATTATTGTTGATGATATGGCTGATACTTGTGGTACTTTAGCAAAGGCTGCAGAAGTTCTTCTGGAAAACGAGGCAAAATCTGTTATTGCCATTGTGACACATGGTATATTGTCAGGTAAGGCGATTGAAAACATTAATAACTCTAAATTAGAAAGAGTTGTTTGTACCAATACCGTTCCATTTGAAGAAAAGCTAGCTAGCTGTCCTAGATTAGATTCCATTGATGTTTCTGGTGTGTTGGCTGAAGCCATCAGAAGATTACATAATGGTGAAAGCATTTCATTCTTGTTCCGTAATGCTCCTTATTAGTTTAATCAAGTATTTGTATATAAACCAAGTTCCCGATTTCCGTTTTTCTTTCTGACACGCTCCATCCCAAAAGATACAACAAATAGATTACCTCTACAGATACAGTAATATTACTTTGCTAAGTTCAAAATTTACATTAAATCAAGAAACCAAAATAAATGGGGTAAAAATAAATCATCAAACTACAAATGCAAATAGTCTGTCTATAAGCCGAACTTCGCTTTATCCAACTCTTCTAAACTACTCAACAATTCACCAAATTCATTTTGATCACCCAGCAAACCTTTAACCTCCTTTTGATCCATCAAAGCTAGTGCATTAGCGTCAGGAACCCAAATCACATAACCTCCTGCTCTTTTACCAGAGATGAACCCCGGAACAGCATCTTCAAAAATCAGGCATTCCTCAATCTTAATATCCTCAGTAATAGTACCTTCCAATTTCAGCTTCTTGTTTAAATCATCTAATCCAACCCACCAAATAAATGGTAGCGGTTTACCTTTACCTTTAACAGTTTCGTTATCACCAAACACATAAGCTTGGAACTTATTGAATCCATGTTTCAACAGTTCCGTCTTTTGCTCAAATTTTGCTTTGTTGCTAGAAGTGCATAACCCGATAGGGATGCCTCTTTCACTGAGGTAGTTTATCAGCTCTAGTGCACCTGGTAGGAATTTGACTCCTGACCATAATTCTTCCTGTCTGTCACTGGTCATCTTGTAAAATTCCGCAGCTGTGACAACATTATTCAAATCCAGTTCATCAAGTACAACCTGACAGGCTTCGACACCCGGCAGTCCTTGTAATTTGACTTTAACGTCCCATGTCAAACCTTGTGGACGGTTGAACTTGTTCTGTAAAATCTCTGAGAATGAAATGGTGTATATTGATTCGGAATCAATTAAGAGACCGTCCATGTCAAACAGACAAGCTTTGATTTGCTTTTGAGCGGTCATGCTTGTCTATAGATATATAATTACTGTCCTTTGGCTTCGCTAAGCTCTGATAAACGACATGGAAAGGATCTTAATTAGAAGAAATTAGTCATATGTGTATAAGAATATATACATGAACCAAACACTCTCGGCGCAGATGAGAGTCGGGGCTAAGTAAATTGATTCGTTACAAGATAAGATTTTCACGCACAACATGTAAGCCAGTTGTATATTCTTTTTCTCCTCAAAGCCTGAAACTTATCGTTTCTTGTATTATAAGTTGAAAAAGGAAACCTTTACGAATCCATAATATCAACAGGAGAAACATAAAAACCACTTAAGCAGTATAAACAAAACTTCGATGAACCCTACAGAGTGCCCGAAGACTTTTGTTAAGCTGAAGTGGTGAATCTAGTTGCTTGGGGCAATACATCATCAGCAGTGCATGCAAACTATGAAATTATATGGGGAACAAACATACCTCAGCCTTTAATTAAACTTTTACAAAAATTAGAAGGCGATTCAGAGATTTTGACACCTTTAAAGTGTTGCTGGAGCAACAGACAACTAGGGTTGTCATTCCAAATTTACCACTGGGGCCATTGGTAGGCTACGGAAGTAGGTTTAATAGTGAACCCATTAAGAAAAGACAGAATAGAATCCCTTGGATCAGCTCTTAAGTACTGCTGTCATTCATCATCTGCTGCAGATGGGAAGCAGGAGTTCAGCTAGTCTTATGATGGACGACGTTTGGGAAAAGAATTGGTTTGCCTTGGTCGATTATGGATTTGGTTTGATGATTCCACCCCTTCTTCAATATAAAAATTCTATTCTATAATCTGTATTTCTATTTACCTAATGCTTTGATACGTGCCTGCCTTTCATTTCTATTTTCGTTTCTCCTTTCGCCTCTCTATTATTAGCAACAATAGGACTAATTGAGCTATTTCTAGTCCGTTCATAAAACCATCGTATATAGTATACCATTCAAGCTCCGAGTAACCCGAAATTGTTTAATCGTCCTTTAACTGGATCCATTGCTAGCCCAAGCGGAAGTTATACCCCTTACTCTCTATATTCTGATCCCCCTCCCCCCCCACTTATCTCCTATTTTCGGCTTCTTAAGACACTCATTCCCGCAGCTGTCCTCTGAGGACGTCAACATTTCATTATTTCTTGTTATAAATATGTGCACTCCCCTTCCTTCTACTGAGATTCCTTTCTTATCAATACAACAGAAAGAATATCAAATAAAGCATCAGCTTCTTATATCTGTTTTATCCTTTCAAACAAGCTTCAAAAATGTCTACAGCTTCAAACTCCATCAAAGATTCTTTAATCGAGAACGAAATCATTCCAACCGTGATTCACGACAAGAATTTCCAGCCAAAGGGTGTTTTAACTATCTCATATGGCACTGATAAACAAGCTAACATGGGGAATACTTTAGAGCCTGCGGATGCCCAATCAATGCCATCTGTTTCATTCACTCTACTGGACCCAGAATCTGAATCAATTTCACCAGAGGATCTCTTCACATTAGTTTTTACCGATCCAGATGCACCAGCTAAAGGTGATGAAAAATACTCTGAAGTCTGTCATTACATGGCCAGAAACATTAAATTAACAACTTTTGACTTAAAAGGTGAGGAGCTTGCCTCATACGTTGGTCCAGGTCCAGGTCCAAAATCAGGCAAACATAGATATGTTTTCTTGTTATACAAACAAAAGCAAGGTTTGGAACCACAAGTTCCTGCTGGTAAGGAAAAAGTTAATCATTTTCCTGAATTTGGTCCTGAAGGACGGAGACTTTGTTACGGTACTGGAATTCCTGGATATGGTGCTGAAGAATGGAGTCAATTGCACGACCTGGAGTTGTGGGGTGTTAATTTCTTTTATGCCCAAAACCCAGAGCAATAGAGACTTAGAACCTCTGATACTCTGATTCTGTATATGCTGTTAAACAGTCTGTTTTTGCCTGATTTGCTTACGTTCCTTCTTGTTTCTAGTCCGTTCATTAAACTATCGTATATAGTATACAATTCAACCTCCGAATAACCCGAAGTTGGTAAACCTTCCAAATCTACACCGCCTTTAAGCTCTTGACCTTACAAATGAAGCTATCCGCCCTTTAACCGCATATATTGCTGTCCAAAGCGGAAGCTATCCGCCCTACTCTCTATATTCTGATTTGCCAGTTATCTCCTATTTCCGGCTTCTTAAGACACTTATTCCCGGACTTCTCTTCTCTATTGTTAACCACTCTCAACAGCTGTCCTCCGAGGTCGTCAACATTTCATTATTTCTTGTTATAAATATGTGCACTCCCCTTCCTTCTACTGAGATTCCTTTCTTATCAAATCAACAGAAAGAATATCAAATAAAGCATCAGCTTCTTATACCTGTTTTACCCTTTCAAACAAGCTTCACAAATGTCTACAGCTTCAAACTCCATCAAAGATTCTTTAATCGAGAACGAAATCATTCCAACCGTGATTCACGACAAGAATTTCCAGCCAAAGGGTGTTTTAACCATTTCGTTTGGTGCTGATAAGCAAGCTAATATGGGGAATACTTTAGAGCCTGCGGATGCCAAATCAATGCCATCTGTTTCATTCACTCTACTGGACCCAAAGTCTGAATCAATTTCACCAGAGGATCTTTTTACATTTGTTTTTACCGATCCAGATGCACCAGCTAAAGGTGATGAAAAATTCTCCGAAGTGTGTCATTACATATCCAGAAACATCAAATTGACTGCTTCTGAATTAAAAGGCGAGGAGCTCGTTTCATACATAGGTCCAGGTCCACCTCCAAAAACAGGAAAGCATAGATATGTTTTCTTGTTATACAAACAAAAGCAAGGTTTGGAACCACAAGTTCCTGCTGGTAAAGAGAACGGTCCTCGTATTCCTGGATATGGTCCTGAAGGATGGAGAGGTTGCTACGGTACTGGAATTCCAGGATATGGAGCTGCTGAATGGAGTCAGGTGCACGACCTGGAGTTATGGGGTGTTAATTTCTTTTATGCCCAAAATCCAGAGCAATAGAGACTTAGAAACTCTAACACTCTGGTTTTACATATGCTGTTAGACACTCTGTAATTGGCTGTTTTGTTGCCATTCATTATTGTTCCTTGTCCAATTGTTAAACTTTTTCGTTACCTGATACAACCTTTCAGTCACCGTTTTTGTTTTGGATACTCTTCTGTTTACAACTTTTTTTTCTTTGCTTTTACTTAAATTTCTGTATTAATCCTTTTTTTGCATTTTTTGCATTGAATGGAATTCGGCCTTTTTCTTTTCTTAATTTTTTCACGTAATGGCAATTAAGTACACATCTAGCACACACCCCAGTCTAGCTTCTTTCAGATTGATACCAGCACGAGCGAGAAGCTCAATCTACTGTTGTGTAGAGGCCTAAGTAGTCTGTTAAATAAATCCTCCTACAGTCCACAAGATGGAAAGCGAGGAAAACGGCCATTGTACTCCAAACATCAATTAGATAGCTTAATTTACTATTCTGTAAGCTAGACAATCATCATCCAGTTTCAATATTGCCACAGGTTATTCATTCAAATGCTCATCATGTTATATAGGGACTGGCATCCAAAACCCGAAGCGGCTCAGTACCTGGCTCCCTTGGTTGGTGAGATAAGGGATCAGTGTCACACCTCAACGCAAGTATGACGAACTTAACGGTAAAGTATATATGGTTGAAGAAAGTGATCGTTTAAATATTGATGAAAACTTCGATTAATTAGAAGTTTCAGCTTAGGAAATTGCTGTAAACTGGCACTAGGAGGAAAGAGTGGCAATTGAAACTGCTTACAATATAGATCTCAAACTCATCAATGTATATAGTTTATACTCACTTCCCCTCTATACTTCCAGGAATTCTATGATTCTAATGTTGATTATCTTTCAGTCTCTGATACTGAGGCTACCTTAACTCCAATTTTTGATATTGCCTCAGATGAACAATCTATGGTTTCATGTTTTGCCCCATTGGGTGATATATATTATTGAAGCAGTACAAAGACAAAACTATAAAGGTGGTAAGCTGTTTCTACAAACAGGGCATTGTAGCTTATACTTCATCCAGTTCTCTAAACATTCTGAATGGAAGATATGTCTACACGGTGCCACCATGTATGCACGTCTGGCCATTAATCCCAAAGCACCACTAGTAACCGAACTGTCATTATTATTTCCTTCTCTATCATCGGCATCGAGGTGATTTGAGGAAACAGGGACTTCAAATGAATTCATGCAAATGGCACAGTCAATCTTACATTTAGAATGATTGTGTGATCGACTTGTAGCATTGTGTTCAACACCAAATCCACTTTCTAAATCATCAAATGATAAAACAGGATGGTAATCGTATGTTTTTGGTAGGTACTTCTCAGGTAAGAAGAATCTTGGACCGAATAACTCCTGGCACCATAGCAGTAGCATCTGTACAACTAACCAGATAGCGAATAAAACAACAATTCTGGTGTCTTTGTGGTGGTAGAATGGATTGGTGAACATGTTGACGTATGCGATTGGAATCAACCTGATTATCGATGTACCAATGATAAAATCCCATCTGAATGACTTTCTAGATCCACGAATAACGTTTCTGTATATTTGAGGGACCCAAAATGAGCAAATTATAAAGCCGAAAATATATTCAAAAATCATTCTCTGTTTCTTTGGCCATAGAGAAGCATTCAAGAAAAGGAACGAAAACACAATCATAGAAAAGAAGAAACGGGCATATAGCTGGCCACTAATTGCTTGCTCATCTTGAGCAATGATTGGTTGTGTCACCGGAGCTGGTAAAACTTCGTTTGTATCAGTAGCATTAGTATTAATGCCAGTTCTTTCATCAATCGGTGTACCTTGTAATGCAGTTCTCCAGCTAATTGTTCTTTCATTAAGTTGAGAAGAATAAATCATAATCATATATCTCATTTCAAATATAGATGAGCATGTGAAGATCAAAAATGCACAAACTGAGTACTGAATATACAACGCATTATGAACCATCGAAAGAACCAACGCTATTATACAAATAGAGCCATCAACAACATTCATCATAGATATAGACCATAATGAAATACGTGAAATAGTGGATGGGGTATTTGTAGCATTCATCTGTTTAATGAACAACCAGATTTGACCTGCAATCAATACCATACTGTATAAAATAACTGATCTCAATGATCTGGTTTGAATTTCTTCTCTTGGACCGGTGGCTTCTTTTAAATTGAGCAAAATACCACAGTCTGGTGAGTACAGTAATCCCGAACTTATCTTAAGTTCAGGAACATCAGGATGAGGTCTACCGAGAGGTTTTTGTAATTCATCATCAATTTGTTTCATTTGATCTTTTGAAAGTGGCGTTGAAGAAAGGTGCATATATGTTATGAATTCACAGTTACCACTGAGCTCAAGTAATGCTTCCACTCTATCAAATCCAATATCCTCAATATTTGATTGGTTGTTTGCAAACGTTGCTAGAGTTTTCGTCTCGTTAAAGGCCTTACCATCTTGTAAACTCAAATGAGGTAAAGCGTAGAAACCAGCAAATTTGGCAGATCTTGTAACCGCAACCAAATTACCAGTATCTTGGTGATAAGCACCACTCAAATGCAAATGATGAGACTTCTTGTCGTAAACATCTTTCACCACTAAATCTAAAGAAACAGAAGTAGTATCTCCACTTGCTTCAGTCAAATTTTGATGTTCAAATGTCACTCTAATTTCACCATTGCCATCAGTGATATTACCAATCTTATCACCAGGAACGGCTAATGCACTTGCATCAAATGCTGCAGATGATGAATCTGTGGATGGGTCAGCTAGCGGGGCATCTATTTGCCTTTGAACTTCGTTATAATTTGATAGGTTTCGGTAGTAAAATGGGAGAGGCATGGGTATTGGAACAAGTTGCCCTTTGTCGTATCTTTCAAAAGTGCCACGTAATGTTCCTGTAACGTTCAACCAGTAGCCACGTTCTGGTTTCTTCTTACTCAAAACCCCTTGATCTTCATCGATGATCATAGAGTCCTCTCCGAATGGATCTAAGTCTAATTCGACCACCTTATCTTCTGTATTCCAAATTTTGGTGGCCAATTCACTAACGACATCCGGTAATATACTCAAGCTTTCTTCTTCTTCAAACTCTTGTCCTATTCTATCTTCAAACGGCCAGTCGGAGACATTTCTACCCATTTTAGCATCGAGGTAGCTCAATCTAAATCCAGTTAAATTTCCGTATCCGTCATGGTAGGTATTATTTACCAAACTTGCCCTAGATTCTCTCAATTCCTCTTTGAATTCGTTCATTATCGTCTTACGTTCATCAAGTGGTGGGAAACTGGCGTCTTCAGGTGGAGCACTAGGCAACATAAAAGTTAGGAATATTATAAACATTAACAATTGTCCCCTGTTAATTTGCGGTGGCATCTTTTGTAGTGTTTTTTTATGATGTTTATAGAAATTGTATATATTGCGCTTGATCAAAAAATAAAGTATTAATTGTGCTAGTTTGCCTTTCTGTTGGTTCTAAGCCCGTGTTTTATGTAAATGTAATGCAATTCGTTCGTTTCAGCTGAATGTTCTATGGGAAAGGCGCTAGTTGGCAGAAAACGATTTTTGGATATGTGTGTCGTGCAATAGTATATTTTGAGCTTTATGATATTCATAAGGTAATCAAACAGATGATCTAGAGAAACAACCTACAAATCAAGTACACTGATAGGGTTTGAATTGTAATCTATAACTAAATGTTAAGGCGGTGAAGGTCTACCAAACCAGCCACATTTGGGGTGAATGACTGGGAAACGGCCTGTATAAATGTGGCTAATGATATCGCTTTAATGTGCCGATTTGGGGGGGATGATTGACAAAGCCCAAGAAGAAGTAAAGATCATAAGTTTATTGTACATATAATTAATGCTATAAAGTAAAGTAGTGAAAAAAATGCATGCTATTTATATATATACGTATAGTTTTACTTCATCAACATAAGATAGGAGAAGTACAAAAAGTTAGCTTCGTTTGATTGGCTCTGTTAGTTTGATAAAACAAGGATTATATCTTCTTTTTCAAGTGCTTCTCAGCCTTGAGTTTGTTTCTTCTTTCTCTGTCTTTCTTAGCCTCAGGTCCAGCTTCAGTATCTAAAGTATAATCCCACCATCTGAAACTTGAAGCATAATTACCAATAAAGTAATGGTGATGCAAATCGTGGTGTTCAGCTCCAGCCCAAAAAGGAATAAAATTGTGCAAAGACCATGGGAAATCGTAACCGGAGTGGGCATCGACAGCTTGGAACAATCTAAACACAACCCAGAGAGTGATTGTAAACAAGTGCAAATCTCTAGTGAAGTAAGCGTACAGAATTGGGAAACCAACAGTACCAAATCCTAGAGACATGACTTCAACTGGATGTGCGTATTCAGCGGTTAATCCAAATGGAGCAGCGTAACGATGGTGTTGTTTGTGGATGTATCTGTAGAAAGGTCCATAGTGGAATAATCTATGTGCCCAATAATGCCACATATCTTCTAAAACAAAGAACAAACACCATTCGAGAGACATCTTAGTTAACGATGGGAATGGAACGGAGACCGATATACCAAGTCTCTGACACATTGGATGGAAAGTCCAAATTGGTAAGGCTTCCACTAGGAAATGGGATTTAAGCACCGATTTCATACATTCCCATTGTTCTTTATCTGATGGGACATAAGAAGGTTGAATCTTCCATCTTCTAAAATAAGGAATCTTATCAATTATGTACCAAGGTAAGCATCTTCCAAAGTACATTAGTTCGTGTGTTAAAAAGAATAATAAACCTGTAGCCAAGATATCATTTTGCATGTATGCATACCACGAGGCCCATAACTTTTCAATAAAATTCAATTGTGTTTGAGTTTGGAAGACGTTGTGGACGATTTGAGTGAATGTTGGTGCAGACAGAGTTTCCAATGTTGTGGAATTGAATATTTCTGTCATGATGGTTCGATTCTGATGAGCTGGTTGAAAAGGCAGATTTGGCGAATGAGTGGATGAATAAAAGAATGCAAATAAATAAAGATTGTTGGCTCAACAGACGCCGGCTAATATTCAAGGACCTATGGTTATCAAGAAGAACTCAATGAATGAACTCGATCAACTAATCCATCAGAAGGGGAAGAAGTGGTACATCATTAGATATATATACAAAATGTAAATAAGAGATCATAAACAGTAAATATGATATACGAGGAGGGAAGCAACGTTAAACGAAATAAACGACCTGTTCATCCACACAATCCATTGTTGGCATCGCCATAGAATATCCTGATTTTTTTTTTTCTCAAAAAGGGATGAGAAATAATAACATGTCATAGTCGGAAAATCATGCCATTTCCGTGCCGCTTTGTTCTAAACGACGAGAGCGGTAGGAACGAAGCTGGAACGAAGCTCTCACACGAAACCGGAAGCCGTGCATCGGGAAAAGGCGATGTTGTCTCCACCAGCAACGTAACAGACTGTTCGCGGAAACACGACAATATAATCCTAGAAATCAATACATGTGATATGCACGTGATTAACCTGAGGGTTGGACTTAAACCCCCTAAAGCTGGCCCCATCACCTTCTCAATCTTCAACTCTCTCCACGCCCACCTTGCGCCGGCCGCCCGTTGGTTTCCACCCACCCTCACACCTCTCCTTGCAACCAGCAGAATTTTCGTCCTCACCGCCTGTCAATTTCCCTCGCGGCCTCAATCTGTTCTCTCTCTGTTTTGTGTGGTGCTTTGGGGTGCCTGCTCCTAACACATTTGTATGGCCAGGTGGGTTCCTCTCTGTAACTTTTCAACTAGGTGAAAAAAACCATTGAAAATTTTAAGAGTTGATTGAGTACATTTACATCATAATACCCCTTATAAAGGCTTGTTTATTAGATATAATCAAATCAGTATAGTCAAGAGTAAGTCAGAAAACAGCATAATTGGAAGAATCAGCAAACAGAATATCTCTATCGAATTTGTTTATGCCAAACATCATAACAATCAATAAGTATGAACCTGTTATTTAAACTTTCAATCAATAGGATCATGGATTATACCCAATTCATATCAAAAACTAAGGAGAATATATAAGGTTATAGAAGTTATAGTGACTCAGTATACGTCAAATACAAACAAAGAATGTCTTATAGTCCATTGCAAGCATATATTACGGCATCTTATTCAAAGTTGAAGTATTGTAGGAAAATCCAAATATGACACCTACTCAGAATTTGCATCCAATTAGCAAGTGATACAAATCAACTAGTATCCGTATTTTCCATCCAAAGTCTATTTCATATTTATTCTAAATCGGGTATATCCAAAAAGTTTCTAATTAATTTCGTGCAAATTGCATTTGCAATTTTCTACTTATTATGAGATGCTACATAGAGTTTTCAATGACCCATGAACCTTATCCCTCGTTTGCTTCATAAGGTGCCCCAAAGAAGATGTCAAATATTAATCCATCTAATTCTAAGATATGTTTTTTCTTCCAACGTATTCAAAAATTACCAAGAAATATTGAAATACTAACATTTTGAATTTTTAATCATCTTGATTAAAAAACTAATTATTACAGTGTCTCGTTTATATGAATACCAAGTCATTGGTAGAAGATTACCAACTGAATCAGTTCCTGAACCAAAGTTATACCGTATGAGAATCTTTGCTCCAAACGATGTTGTTGCAAAGTCTAGATACTGGTACTTCTTACAAAAGTTACACAAGGTTAAGAGAGCCTCCGGTGAAGTTGTTTCATTAAACGTCATTTCTGAAGCTCACCCAACTAAGGTTAAGAACTTTGGTATTTGGATCAGATACGATTCCAGATCCGGTACCCACAACATGTACAAGGAATACAGAGATGTCACCAGAGTTGCTGCTGTTGAAACCATGTACCAAGATTTAGCTGCTAGACACAGAGCTAGATTTAGATCAATCCACATTTTAAAGGTTGTTGAACTAGAAAAGACTGATGACGTTAAGAGACAATACGTCAAGCAATTCTTATCAAAGGACTTAAAATTCCCATTACCACACAGAGTCAACAAGTCTGCCAAGTTGTACGCACCAAAGAGACCAACTACTTTCTACTAAATGTGTTGTTAAAAATCGTTTATTAGCTTGTTTTTAAATTGTCGGATGATGTGTGTGATTTATTTAATTTAAAACTTGTAGGAGATTGCAAAGTGTTCATTCTTTGTATTGTACCCTCTGTTTGGCTTATATATAAATTGCTTCAATTAATATTACTTTTAAGACAAGAGATTCTTTCTTTTTTATGTATCACTTTAACTTTGAATTGTTTTCTGTTGGTTTTGTTTTTAAACTGAGTTTTTAATTCTTTATAATCTTACCAAAAAAAATAATTATTTATTATTTTATTTCTGTATCTAAATAACAGCTTCATCTACCAGGGCCAAATTTGTACCCTAATTTCTGAAACACAAGTGATTGATCTTGTGATCAAAAGTCATAGAGCCTACAACAAAGAGATTTTTAGGAGTGACTCTACTATTTTTTACGACTTTGAACGTTGGACCTCAAAGTTTAGTGACAATACTTGACAGCTACCGTCTACCAGAAGATATATCGATGTATATATATTTGTATTCATTCAGCGAGTTCTTGATGACCACTGATTCAGTTCTTCTTGGTCCTTAACCGCTGTCTGAAGCAGAACCTTTTTTTGTTCTCTTCACCAATAGTCGCGTCGCTTAGGAAACAACAGTAACTAATCGACTCAGAAAGCAAATCCGATTCCAGCCCGAGTTTGAATCCGTACCAATTACCAAGTTTAGTGGTATCCAGCTCTTCAAAAAGTATTGATATTGGTTACCGTAAGCTAGGGGCATATAACGGTATTTGCAAATAGTAGCAAGAGGATTCCCTGGCAATACTATACATAATTTCAGAAAACAGGAAATATAATGGCAAAAGTTGTGAAAAAGCTAAAGTTTTCAGGCCTTCAAAAGGAAGTTCTCTCTTTGTATAGAAAATGTCTAAGAGCTGCAGCCACAAAACCAACGGTAAGTTAGTAAATAATCCATGCATTGCGACCAGCGACAATAAAATAAATGAATTACCAGATTGCCATTATCAGTTGTTATGCCAAAGAAGAATGCATAGGGAAGAACGAAATAAAGTACTAACAAGAAGAGAAAACACCTCAATTGGGCGTTTAATTTTTGGTTAGGATAAAAGACCACATTGGGTCGCTTTCATACATTCTGAATTTGGTAAGTATAGAGACATACCCAAGAGAGATTTTTCTGCCATTGAGCATTTGTTGAGAGTAGGTGGTAGGCGATTGGATATGTATTCTAGTCCTACTATTACTGATGTTCGTTGAGAATAATCTGGGGTAGGTCTGAAGTTGAGCTTAAGATTGGTGAGGGAAGATCGTACACCTTTGTAAATAGATAAAAGTATTCCTGTTGATCGGATATTTAGTACCCTCTTTTATCCAAATATTATTCATAAGCTAATTCATGTTCAGATACATTCTATATAGCTTATAGCTGTATACTAGGAGTGTTTTATTTTGAAAGAGTAGTAAAAAAGATGTAGAACGTCATAAAAGATAAATTAAGAGCAATTATGAAGGCAAAAAGGTACAAATTAAATGAAATAATAATATATTGACAAGAAAGAAAAAAGGTGCAAAAAAAATAGGCGGTCGTCATCAGAATAGTGGGTGGCAGAAACTAACCAAGAAGAGCACTTTGAAACTCCAACTCTGAGAACAACTCTATATAGTTTCTAAATAAGAATTCAGTGGTTATAGTCTTTGCAGTATTATCCAGAATTTCTCTTTGAGGGTTCAACGAGTTATCTCTCACTAAAGTAGGTGCAAAAACAGTGGCCAATGAACTATGCGTCATTTTGGTAAACTGTTCGTTCCTCACAACTAAGGTCAAATGTTTCGCTAATTGATAAAGTACGTTCAAATTAGCATATGGTAGATCGTTCAATAACATTTTCAATTGGGATAATTTGATATCTTCGTTTGATATCTTGGAAATTTCCAAGTAATGGTCATAATTACGGTATGGAATCACTGGGTCTGGGAGTTTTTTCAAGTACCGTTTCAGCAATCCGGCGACTGCGTTTATGTCACCTTCCAAAACGCTAGGAACTTTGCCAACTTCTCTATCGTTGTTTACATCTAGTGACTCAAAGAATTTTTCAATTTTATCAATGGACAATGAAGAGCCACTCACTCTGTAAATACCTTCACTAGTCAGCCCTCTTTTTTCAATTTCACTTAAACAAACAGAGAAAATGAATGGAACTGAACGCCTTTCGAAATGAGATCTGTCTTGCAATGAAAGTTTGAATAACAGCTTTTCATTTATATTCGTTTGATTATTACTGCTATTGCCTCTTGTCATGAAATTTGAAGAACGCGATTTTATCAAAGCGGATAAACCAAGGCCATTTGATGATGGCTTCTCATCTTCAGTGGCAGTTACTGATTGTGGAATCGATCCACCGTTCTGTAACTGGGATGGAGCTTGTGAGAAATTATTATTCGTTAACCATGTCTCATCACCCTGTCTAAAGTTCATAGGAGAACTAATCGATTGTATAGAGGGTGATGCTGTGATTCCAGATTGTTGAGGATTAGAGGATTGCAACTGACCACCTTGTTGGCCGTTGTTTCCAAAGATCCTTCTCATGAAACCACCTTTCTTTGGCCTCTCTGACGATGAAGGGTGTTGTGGTGGTTGCGTTTGAGCAGCATGACCTATTTGTGTTTGTGGCTGTTGGATTTGAGTAGCCGAGCCCATTTGTGTTTGTGACAGTTCGGCAAACTCTTCTGTGGACAGTTGCTTTCTTCCAAATGTTTGATGTGGTAATGGAGGTCCTTGTGCCGATGATGTTGACGAAGGTTGGGATTGTGATTGAGGATTTTCGGACGATGATGTGGATAGTTGATGTTGGTCTGTTGGTAACTTGGTTGTATTTGAAGAGCTGGATGACATTGAAAATATTTCTTGTGATGGAGCCTCCTCTGTTGAAGGCAACGACAGGGAAGTTGTATTATTGACTGGAGGTTTAGGAAGTGAATCATCACTTATGCTAATTGATTGTGACTGCTGCTGTTTGGAAGTGATCTCCGCACTCAGTTGCTTCAATGAATTTTGTCTATCTTGAATATCAATGTCCAGCTGTCTCTTTTGAGTATGTAAACTTTGTATCTCTTTCAGTAAACTAGCCTTGATACCAGTCAATGTAGCAACCTCACTGTTTAGCATTCTTAGTTGTATTTCGAACTGGGATACCTGCTTTGGAGAGGTATCTGGACTCTCGTGAATAGTTTCGGATTGTGATCTTGTATGGAACGATGCATTGCGTGGTAATGGCGGTGTCTTATAGGCAGCTATTGATTGATCAGAAAGATTTCTTCTATGTCCATTTTCATAGCCGTTAGGGCTTTCAAATGAATCATTTTGGTCAATCATAGGTGATGTAGCATCTCTTAACGACTGAATCTTATCACGCTCGTTCTGGTGAACGCTGGTATGATTGGAATTAACACCAGTACCACTGACGCTACGTTTATGTCTATGGAATACTTTTTTAAAAGAAATTGATCTTCCCAATCCTGAACCACCTGATGTTTTTCGAACGTGATTTTGTGGAGAATGCTCTTTCTCTAAGTCTGCAGCTGCTGCGACAGCGGTTAACGAACTGGTAACTTTGCTTGTGGCCGGTGACACCTTACCTGCTGATTCGTTACTGCTGTTATTACCACCAAATTTGAACGGGCTTGGCCTGGTTTTGAAATCGGTTTCATTTTCAAGTGAGTTTTTATCTTCTGCTAATACTGTTGATGAAGAACTATCGTTCAACATCAATCCTGCAATGTTCAAGCCTTTAATAGCGGATGGTGATGGATTAGTACCAGCGGTTGACTTTTCTGGAGTTTTAGGAACATTACTCGTAGGTGGGTTCTTACTCGGAGATCTAACTGGACTCTTCAAGTACGAATGATGATCAAATCTCAATTCTTCTTCATCCGCGTGAAGGTTGGTGTCTTTCTCTATGTCTTCTGTAGCAGTGGGTTTGCTAGAAGCTTCGTCAGTTTCATCATCATCTAAATCAATAAACGACTCAGGCTCAGGTTCATCAAACAAGAATGCATCTCTGTTACCTGGAGAACTAACGCCTATTCTCAGGTTCACCGTGGATCTACTGCTTTGTTTGTTTGGTGTTGGACTCAACTGTGCCTGTAACAGTTGATGATGATTAGGACTGGCGACAGAATACGATGGATCGTCTTCGAGCTTGGGCGTTTGAAATTCTGATGTGAGGTTTTGAATTGGTGATAATGGAGCTCTCATTGGTGATCTGAGTGGGATTGTTAATAATTGTTCGTCATCATCTTGATTGGATTGGCCATTGTTATCTACTATAGGGATTGAAATTGGAGCAGCTGGTGCTAGTTCTGATACATTTGAATTGAATTCAGGTGGAGGAGGAGGAGGTGTGGCTGGAGCCGGAATATTCGATCTAGAGTCAATATTACTGAACGTACTTTTCGATTGAATCAGTGGACTCTTTGTAACTCTTTGTGGGGTTGTGACAATGATCTTTTGAGTTGAAGTTGGAGTTAATTGAACACCAGGGTCGGCTTCATCAATGAATTTCTTTTCCTCTTGATTCAGTTGTTCTTCTTCCAAATTGTCTTTTTGAAGCGTGCTTTTATTCAAAGCTGTTGCAGCATCTAAAGTTTTTTGTTTCTGTAATCTCATAGCTTCATATTTCTTCTTCTTTTCCATTAGTTTATGGTGACAGGGCATACAGAATAGTCCTTTTGAAGTTCGGGCATATCTTAAATCCTCAATTGGTTTTTTACAAGACTTACACTTGAAACAATTGGAACAATAAGCTTGGTCACCTGTCAAAATAGCCATGTCATAAATCTTCTTGTTACACGACTTGCAAGAATATGAGCAGTCAGAACAAACCAATGCACCTGTTCCCAGAACTAGAAAACTGGAGTTGACGCCTAGCAGTTTGCCACATTTAGAGCATTGAAAACAGTCAACGTGCCATCTATCACCACCCAGTTCATAAGCATGTCCTTCTTGGATTGGTAGTGTACACTTCTTACAATTGTGAGCTTGATCGTCCATTGCGTAGTGTAATTGTTATATATGTGTATATGTGTATATGTGGTCGGAAAATTCTTGAACGAAAGGAATGTTTAAAGTTGGGGTAGAAATGAACGTGTATTAATTGGTCTCTAAAACTTATGGTCTCAATTAGGTAGAGGTGGAACCAGTTGGCAACCAGAAGTGTGGAGGTTTCTGGTATCAAAGTTGAAAAAAGTGCTTGATTAACAAAATAACTTAAACTGCTCAAGAACAACAGGTACCTGACTAGGCAGTATATTGTTTTGCTGAAGGAGTATGTTGATATACAACGGATAAGAGTGTTATTATATCTAGTTGGAGAGATAAGGGACGTGGCCTTCTTCTGTACTTGATCTGAGTATAAGGTTTCTAGAGCCTGGTGAACAGAGATTAGTTTTTAGCTCCAAGGTGAACACGTACTGTGTGGGGATCAGTCAGGTCCTTTCTGTGCTGTTTTGGGTATCTGGATTCTAGAAGTTTAGACTTGCATTCCAAACCTTCCCAGCTGAAACATCACTGCCTAACACGACAAACCCAACTCGATCAATTGAATGCCTCTCTATCTCACTTTCAATGTTTCAGTCAACTGGCGACAACAAATCGACGCGTTGGCGTCGCATACACTGCTAATAATAGATACATGCGTCGATAGACTGCACAAGTTAAACAAAAGAAGGAGATATCATCCTTTCTGTACGGTTGATCTATATATATCTATACATTGATTTCTTTATTCCAGTCCCAGTAGAAGGACAAATATTGTGGTCTTTTCGGTTTCACTTCGCATTCCTTGACAAATTTCCTGCTGTTCAATCTTTTATTAAATAACTTTCTCAACTTGGAAAGCTTACAGCTATAACCTGGACCATCCTGGCAATTTAACAAAGGAATAACAGCATCGTTCACGATCACTCTGATGTATTTGTCATCGCCTGTCTCGTCACTCAATCTTTCTATCAATATTCTGGATCCCATTGGTATTAGTTCCGATGTTCTGAAAAATCTACTAAACTCTATATATTTGGTGCTCAAGTCTTTTGTTTGATGATCCAACACTGTCAAAGCGTTTAAGAAATACAACAAATCAGTGTCATGAGTGAAACTAAACCATAACGCTTGGTCATTCAATTTTTCGGGTCCTTGCTCCAATAACGTCAAAGTTGCATTAATATAAACAGAGCCTAGTATGAATGTGAATGGATGCTCAGCTTTAGTGCAGTACAGTTCAACGTCTCTAGAATATTCCAACCCAACAAATGCTTCCATTGATAGGGCATTACAAACCTCGCTGTATCCATTTTCATTTAATTCAAAGGGGCAGTACATTAGAAGTTGCAACACATCTTTGGCTGTGATATCAAAGCCAGGGGATAATTCGTTCAAGCGTTTGGCTTCCTTCTTTAAAATATGATGGAACTTGAATATTCCTTTTGTTTCAGAATCTAAATCATGCTTATTCCAATCCTCGTATTTGTTGTAGGGGGCACACGATTTGCCTGTTGTTAATGTATTGGCACCTTGTCTTTTCTTTTCAGGTAAGATTTGTAAAGAGGTATAGTTCTCATAAGCTTCTGTATCACCTAGGAAGAAACCCTTGGCAAAACTATCTGCAGAATCAACAACTCTTTGTTCTCCAGCCGTGAAAAATGGTAGAATAGTTTCATTTGTATATAGGTGTGAATATTTTGTTCTTATCGACTGACCGAAGTTAAACATATCATTAATGCCTGAGAACCTGGAAGTGTTTGTTTCCATTTCTAGGAGAGAATCATCATAGATAAAGTATTCCCAGTCTTGAACAAACGAGAGAGGTCCTTCGTATTTGTCAACTTTGGTATTTTTTAGCTTGTTGTACACTTTTTTGAGTCCTTTACCGACAGATGTAGTAGGGTATCTCTCGCCATGCCTTGCAAAGACAATCAACTGGTCAACTTTGTAAGGTTCAGCATCTGGCATTTCTAGAGGAATACCAAACCCAGTGGCTTGAACCCAAGGCCCCATTCCACCACAGTGCTTCAATAGATTTGTCTGGTCGTGTGCTGCTTGCCATATTTCTTTTTCCTGTTGGTGGTATATAGATATTGGGAGGTATTTTAAAAGGTTTTGTAGCACGTTAACCATTCTATGTATTTGTTTGTTTTTTTTTGTTTCTTCCTCCTATTGATTATCTCTTTTATTGTGTAGATCTTCTTGAGTCTTGTATTATAAGGTGTACGTGAATATGAAAGACTATTTACATAAAGTACGCCAAAGAAAAAAGTGATTTTGGATTAATTTAAAAGTACCTAGATGGTTATCTTAAAAGGAGAAACAAATTCCAAAGGATAAGAGTGAAATAAGCTCATAAGAGAGAGCCAGTATCTAATTTCTGGTGGTATGATGATCTACGAGATGAGAACGAACAATTTTATTTGGATTTGAATAATTAAGATTTATTATAAGTATGCAGGCTTCGACTGTGCAATTAATCTACTGTAATGTGATGTAATGTAATAATATATTCGTTAATTGTTCAAGTTTTCTGTCCTATAGGAGGAACAATTTCCACTCAGTCTTTTCATTCTGCCCCTGTTTGTTTTCCCCACACGTGCATTACGCGCGCCACGTCAATCTCCTGAGAGGCGTCTGTTCTGTTCTGTGGCAAGTACCACATTGTTCGTCTCTACTCAGTGGCTGGTGGTGGCTGGTGTCTTTGATTTATCTCTTTTTATCCTCTGGTGTAAAGATGTAGAAAATCCCAGTAGTCGTGTGTTTACACAACTCATAAAAAAAATTTATGCTTTAACTTCAAATTTAAAACTATCCTTAAATCTGATAAATCTACATATTGGGTTTGTGGTTTTGCTCAAGTGTACAATTGATTCACGTTTGGAAGACTAAGAAATACTATAAACAAAATTCGATATAACGCATCACAATGTCCGGTCTTTTGCATAAGATAGCCAGTAATCCGGAATCCGTTCTTTCAGGAGACATAAATACTGATGAAATATTGCAAGAGGTGAAAGTGATACTTGATCCAATTACAAAAGAAAACAGTGTCCTTGATGAAATATACGTTGACGGATTGGTGTCCTCTCAGGTTTGGGGACAGGTTAAATTAGTCATAGATGGTGTCAATGAAAATGTCCTATTTGGAAAAATTGCTGATTTAAAGGAACAATTTGGAGATTCACTTGGCAAAGAAGATGATTCTGAAGATGATGCTGAAGATAGTGAAGGGGATGATAACGAACAAGAAATTGAGCAAGATGCCGAAGGCAACGAGTCTGAGGATCAATCTGAGGATCAATTTTACAATGCTGTTGACACATTTAGTTCTCAAGATGAAGACGAAAAAGAAGCTGCCCCAGTGCCTGATAAGTTTGGGCTAAATGACAAATTCTTCTCCATAGATAAGTTCAACAAAGACACAGCAGAAGATGGACAAGATGACGAATATTCTAAAGATAAAACTGAGGTCAACTTGTATGAAGATTTATCTGATGAAGATGAAGAAGATTTGATGTATGATGACTATTACAGGCAACAAAAAGGTGACGATAATGAACAACAAGAACTGCGAGATAAACAACTTCCAAAGGACAAAGACGTTGATTTTATTCCTGAAAAGGATGCCTTTGGACTTAACGATCAATTTTTCTCCATTGATGACTTCAACAGGCAAGTGCTTGCTATGGAAAACGATCAAGATAACGAAGACGACGAAGAAGAAGATATTGATTTGTTTGCTGATTTAGACGACCATGATGACGATGAGATGTACGAATATGATGACTTCTTTAAACAGCAGGTTGATCCTAAACAATTGAAATCGCAAAGCGGTAAATCTGTTCAATTTTCAGCAACTGATGAAGTTAACAACTTTGGTGAAGAAGATTACGATGAGGCCTATGAGAATGCCATGGCTGATTTCGCTGATGAAGATGAATATTCTGATGAAGAAGAAGAGGAACAAGAAGTAATTGGAAGTAAAAAAGAAGAAAACTTGTCAACTTTTGAAAAACAACAAAGAAAGATTCAAGCTGAAATCGAGCAGCTTGAGGCTGAGTCCATAGCGACTAAGAAATGGACGATGAAAGGTGAAGCCAGTGTGAAGCATAGAGATGCTGATGGCTTGCTTGATGAAGAACTTGAATTCGATCGTACTGCCAGACCTGTCCCTGTTGTCACTCAAGAAACGACTGAATCATTAGAAGAAATCATTAAGAGAAGAATCAAAGCTGACCAATTCGATGACATTCCAAAGAGGCTAATCACAGAAATGTCCGGATTCAAAAACAGTAAACGTGTTGAAGTGTCTGAAGAAAAATCGGCTAAATCCTTAGCCGAACTTTACGAAGATGACTATGCTGGTAATAGAGAAGGTGAATCAAGTACAGTTGATGAAGAATTACAAAGGGCCCATGATGAAATCAGTGATTTGTTCACCAAGTTGAACTATAAGTTGGATTCACTATGTTCTGCCCATTTCGTTCCAAAGCCAAAGGAGAAATTGTTGGATATCAAAGTCCAAACTTCAACTATTTCAATGGAGGATGCACAGCCATTAACGCTATCAAATGCAGACACTTTAGCGCCACAAGAAGTCTACAGAAGTAAGAATAAGGTGGGTAAGAATGAAATCATGTTGAAGTCCGGTGTTGTTATTAATAAAGAAGAGTTGGATAGGGATGAAAAACAAAGAATGAGAAGAGCAAAGAAGAGAAAGATCCACAATAGAATGAAGGAAAAGGCTGAAAAGAAACAAAAAGTTTATGTTCCCCAAATATAGTTCAAATACAATTGTATAAGTTAAAATAGCATATTAATTAATAAGGTCGGTTTTTATTACTGTAATAAACATCTACAAGCTTGATGGTTAACTTACTGAAGAATCAAACGGCAGATTCGTTAATAGATTGGAATAATGAAGGTGAAAAAGAACTAAACTTTATACAAAATAATGAAGTAAATATGAAATAAAAGCAGTTGTGTTTCAAGAATGAAAAAAGCCAAATGTTAAGCCTAGGAGGAGGAGTCCGTAGAAAAAGAATTTGAGCCAAAAAAGACAAAACAAACCAGAACAAAATGATACGATAAATGTGGAACAGCAATTGATTGTATAAATTTCGAGTAAGCTGGATGCCATATTTAAATTGGGCTATTCAATTTAATAGTAAAGAGCTGAGAATGTAGCCAAGACACCGACAATACTAGCCAGGACCATCGTAGTAATATACACCCACCTGTTTTTAGGTTTACATAATTCCAAGTAGAACCCACAAGGTAGAATAATACAAATTATCGTGCATAACGAGGCACCAGATAATCCAATAATCTTGTCGAATTCAGGGAAGACAATAGAGATTAAAACAAACATCATGTTAACAAACAGCTTGATGCAGATTTTACCAATGCTTTGTACTAAAGTAGCTTGATTACCATCCAATTGCTGATTAGTTAGCCCAAACATGAACTCTAGGATGTTGATAACAGGTGTGGCATTGATCGGTGTTTTAGCGATTGGAATCATGGCAACAAAGGCGGAAGTTAAAACAAAAACAAAATATGGGATACCGCTTGGGATCAAAAGGATCGATTTCGTGATCTCGTTCATGACACCTAAACCAAACATTGCGAACCCAGCTAATGCCATCGTACTATCGGCAACGAATCCGACTGAATATGTGATTTTCAAACATTTTTCAAATTTTTCAGGCTGGGCCAAATCTGATTTCAATGCAGGGAATAAAGAATGGGAGCCAAATGGACCTAAAATGATACCAAATGAAATCATCAAGTCACTGAATGATGCTGGGTATAAATTTGTTGGCATTGGGGATAGTAAAGAGCCCGGCGATGTTTGCTTTGTTAGACCAACTATAACCGTCAAGAGGATCAATGAAATTGTACAAGTGATACCTAGTAAACTAATCCCGCTTAGAACTCTTAATGATAGAAATGAAAAAGGAGATAAAACGCAGAATGCAAGGAATTTGAATTGAATGATTGAGATTTCAGGGAACAGCGCATTTAATGAATCGGCAAACAAAACGATCAAAGAAACGCCAACACCCAACAATTCAACTGAAAATAAAAGTGAAATGAAAAATCTACCTTTGGCTCCATACACTTTATAACCTAGATCTGCAAAAGTGCACAATGTAGGATCAGTGTCCATACATTTACTCAATAACGAAGCTGTCCAATAAGTGATGGCAACACTAAACAATAGCAGGCCTATACCACAGTACCAGCCAGCATAAGTCATCGCTTTAGCAAGTGCCAACATACCTATACCGATCAAGACGTTAATCGAGTTGAAAACGGTTTGGGCAACGGTGGATCTTGGTGCGATCATGGTGACAAGTTTACCATCTCTATCTTCAACTTGCTTTAAAAAAACAGAGTCTACATCGTTGGATAGAACGTTGGTTAGCGCATGACCGCCAGCAAAGGATGAAGCAGCATATGAATGGATTGATGCTGATCGTGATTGACCCCAATCGCCATAAGAATGGTCAGCAAACGATACATCATCAGCCACTGCAGCTTCATCAAAAGTAGAAGAATCAAAACTGGGTTTACGCCCCTGAAAAACTGTGGAGATTTTCCTCCCCAATTGAGATGGGGCCAAGGTATCTGGATCGATCAACACTTCATCGTCCTGGAAGTAAGATCTTGCTGCATTCAATCTTGGTTCTAAAGATCTGAATGATTGTGCTCTACGGTAAGAAGAAGCAAAAGCACTCAATGAATTTCCTTTGAAAGACGATATGTTTGGAGAGTTCATGTACATTGATGCCCGTGGGGTTGGACCATTATTCGAATGAGATTGTCTGTTTGGGATTGGGATTGCAGAGTATGTTGTCTTATTTGGACTTAAAGAGGAGTTTTGGTTAGGAGTGGACATTTTTTATTACAAATTAAATTCTGGAACTAATGTAAATTGTTATTATTGAGTCCAATGTCTAAAGAAAATGATTGTATGATGAGTGTGAATTGGTAAGGTAATCAGGGAGTTGAATTGGATCTGTCTATCGAGATTAAGCTCTTCTGCGGTGTGTTGATGATGAGATGAAGGTGTAACTTTGGGTATGAAAACAAGCAAGAAATGAAGATGTTTAGAATAACTTTGAGCTTTTAATTTGTACAGAAATTGAGTAAAAAACCAAATTAAGATCAGTTGGCATGTCTACATTACATATTCAAGTTTATCGGTTTATCAGTTTGTCTTTGTCACTCGATGGTTGATGGTGTCGTTGTTTGTTGTGCTGCTTTCAGAGCTGCATGGGTGATTAAAATGGGATTCGCGGCGAGATTTGATCTTATCGGGCAGGGCATTCTGTTAGAATGGGGAAAAGTATCCCTTGTGCTTTCACTATGGTAATACTCTAACCAATAATTTCATCAACGAGTGTATGTAGATATAAACATGATGGATTCAATTAGAATCAGCGGCTAATTACGACTGGAGAACCGAGTGTTTGTTGAAATTAACAAGCAGTCCAAATTCGTCTAAATTCCTGTGAAAGTTTTTACAATCAACCCTTGGGATTCACCTCGTCACAAATAAAAGTTCTCTCCGTGCAACTATCTAATGAAAAACTAGTGCCCAACACTATCTAAGACAGAACAATAAATAATAGTTTTACAAAGTAAGCTATCAAGCTAGGAATACCTTACAATTACAAACAAGAACATGTTTTTATAATATGTGAAATTTAGTAATAAAAAACAAAAATTAATTCAGTAAAAGTTAGATAGTTGTAAAAGAATCACTTCTTTTTCTTTGTAAAGAAAAAATAACATGTTAAATCAAAAATAAATAAATTAAAAACCCTTTTTATTTATCATTTGCAATTTTGTGTACACATTTAGTAACCTAAAGCAGCTAACTTGGCAGAAGCTTCGGATTCAGTAACTGAAGCCTTAGCAGCAGTAACCTTCTTAGCTAAAGCTCTCTTCTTGGAGTAGTATTCAGCAGATCTGACCTTTCTCTTTTCTTCTAATGTATCAACAACTGATTCGTATTTCCAACCGACAGCTGACGATAGTTTACCGACAGTAGTGTATTTTCTACCTGGCTTTAATCTTAAGACTCTTAAAGCTTGAGGAACAACAACTCTCTTCTTCTTGTCGTATGGAGGTGGGACACCTTCGAAGACCTTTAATCTTTCTAGGGCAGCCTTACCTCTGGCAGTCTTGTGCGACATCATACCTCTAACAGCCTTGTATAAGATTCTAGATGGGGCTCTGAAATGGAATGGACCTCTCTTAGTGTTGAATCTAGTAGACTTTCTTAAGTAATCGTGGTACTTTAACTTGTTTCTGAAGAATTCACCTGAGATGTTTAAGGCTTCACATCTAACAACAACAACCTTTTGGCCGTTTAATAGTTCCTTAGCGATGGTGGAAGCTAATCTACCTAACAAGTGACCCTTACCTATAGTAATTAATATATCAAAAAGATTTGATAAAGAAAAATGTTAGTATTACCGTCATTAAACAATATGTGCTTGGCTTTCTATGTAGTAAGCCATAATATGAAAAGTTACAAAAAGTTCATTGAGTAGATAAATGATGCTGATAGTTTGGTCATTTGAAATAAAAATTATGAATTGTATTAATCATTTAAATAGTCTAATGTCCGAGTATCCATTGAAAACGGTTCATTGATCAGATTTCATTACATTGGGGAAAATGATTGCGTTTGATTTGGATATGCATTCAATGCATTCAATAGCACACCCAAATGATCTTAAAACAAATTAGAGTTTACCGATGTGGTAGTGACAACTTAATGGTAAACTGATTAAACAATTTGATGTCATGACATTTTATCATCTTGTTGGAAAATATTTCTCGTTGTCAAATTTCAATATTACATTATATGAAGCTACCTTCATTAAAAAAACCCCTGAACAGCTTCATTTAATTTCAATATCGTATGCTTAACGAAGTGGATGTGGCAGATGTTATGCTTATGGATTAGATCTTGTGGTTGAACTTTTCACTCTTGTAACTTTTCACAATTTTTATAGTACCTCACAAGTGTTGATAAATTCATTTGAAACATACCGTCAATGACAACAACTGGTTCGAAAGTACTCATTCTTATAACTATGTTGATTAATGAATATTAAGTCTGATTAGAACTTTTTTTATTATAGTCAGGTATACCTTTGCAAAGTGCTTTTGTAAATTGGAAAAATACTTTTAAAAAAAGGTGGTTTACTCACAGCACAACAGTAACTGTACCAAAACCTCAGCGATCAACTTGGTACTACTACACAGTACCAGTACAAAGACTGAGCGGCCAGGATGGAAAACTCGTTCGGGGAAGAGAGTGTTTCCGGCCAGAAGAAAAGAAAATTTTTCCTGCTAGGTGTTACTCCCGCCGGGCGAGGAACAAGGAACCTTTGCAATGAATCTATTGAGGACTCACAACGGTAGTGAGAAGAAGAGCACAGTGTGCCACACACGACAACATTCAACAACACAGACAAAATTTTCGCAGTCACATTCACAAGAGTAACAGCTTCCTATTTGGGACAGTGCGTCGCTAGTATGAGTACGAGAGGCTGGTAATTGACTTTTGGTGTGGCTGGTTGATGCGGCGAGTGGTCTGGGAGTCTTAAGACCTGCTGAAATACAGTATGAGTATTAATTAGCATCAGCTTTATATTGCACAGATGTCAGGTCCCCTTTTTGTTATGACCATCTTATATGGTATAACTAAAAATTTATAGCCTTCACGTTTTGTGGTACTTTCAATGTTATTAGATATCATTATACATCAGTCTAATTAGTAGGTAATGCCGTCCCCTAGAATGCTTCTTGCTTCATTATCAGATCATTAATTTGTAGTTTTCAACTACCTATCTTTAGTAGCTTATATTTTTTGTATCTTACTCGGGCTTTCTTTTTACAAGCAAAATAGGGAAAGTAAGGTCTATGCAAAGTATAAAGTACTTAATTATAAGTCTGCTTGGAGGAAAAAGGATCCGGTGTAAGCCGCTAAGCCTCGTCATTTTGAAATCTGGGGAAATATTTTGCTCTTTAGACTAGGAATATTAACATATATATAAATTCGTCTGCTTCAACGGTAGATCAACGTGCTATATTTTCAGTGTCAACGTTTCAATATCTTTATTTATATTTCCATTAACATTCACAGTGAGAAATCTGGTTCTACTCAATCTTGGCTGATCCAAACTGCTGCTAATATGAACAGGTTCGCTTCCTTGTATTAAGGTAAGTTCATAGTCGTATAAACTTTGGATAAACCTTCCAATAGGTTTCGAATGATATTTTTTGTCCATATCATTTCGTTCAATTATCTGATTATGGTTGTTGTTAGTACTTTTCTCCTGCTCTTGAAGTAAGCAAAGAACTGTTAAAGTAATTGCGAAAAGGATACTTACAAGAATTGAAGATTGGTTTGCCTGTGCTAACTCCCTTAACTTCATGAATAGCTTACTGATTAGGGAACTCGCTATATGGTCAGATATTGATACACGTTAGTAAACATATTGCAAGTATTTGGTACTTTTAATAAATCATGCATACTTACCATAAGTGAAATTTTTTGAAAATTCTAAATTGAACAGATCCGATAAATCTTCAATTACAATAACATCGAATTGTTCAAGTATTTCGTCCGCTTTAAAAATTTCAGCATAAACAGCCTCTAAATTGAAACATCTGGTATAATTGACGTTACTCAACACTGAGTTCAAATTTATTGACTTTCGTTCATAGCTACTCTTTATTTGAATCAAAGTATTCGTATCAAAATCAGATGTGGTTGTTATATGCTTCACTTTAAAATCGCTGTTTTGAATAAGCCTTTTCAGATAATAATTAATAGTAAACTTCAATCAATTGGTTATAAACAGTTCTGTTAGTATTAATCTATGCTATGCATACAAGGCGTTCTGGAAATTTTGAACTCACGGACAGCGGGGTCACCAAATGGTTATCAGAATCTTTAATTGTTCTTGAACCAGAAACTATATGGTTGAGCGTATTACAACAGAGGAAATTAAGTTCTTCCATTATTCATTATCAGCATCTGATTGAATTGTCCCAACAACTAATCGGTGGTTTCAATTCAGATCTGCTCTTTGTTTTGTTTCGTTTCGTTTCAAATCCATTCTCGCTCTAATTTATGTCGCGTTGCGAGTGACAGTAGTGGCTACTTTTTACCTTTCCGAAACTAACCTTAGGACTTCCGCATTTATGCCTCCTTTTAAGGATCCAATTGAGGGCTCGTTTGCACAGCAATTGATCTTTGCCATAAAGGAGTGAGAGAATCACACAATTCTCTTTCAAGAGACCTAAATGGTGTCAACTCTTTTATTACTGAGTGTCAAAAAAAAATGATCCTATTTAAGCGAAAGCTATGGATTCTTTTGGCTTCTCTACAAATCTAAAAAGTCAAAATTCGAACGTAAATCAGAGCCTTATTAACCAATAAGAAAGAGAGAACAAAAAAAAGTGCATTATATGTAGCAAAACAAAACCAAGTTCATAACTTGCATGAACTATTAATTCAAACCCACATTATCTTTAATAGCAAAGGTCACAAAACTTGAAATCCCAAAAAGCTAATTACACAATAACGCAACAACCGCCTTCTTTAGCCGGAGTCACTTGACCACCAAGCCTATTCAAATCAGTGGGCGTAGCAGCGGTGCCGGTAGCGCCATTAGCGGTGTCCGAAACAGCAATATCAGAATCGTTAACATCACTACTTCTCAAACCATCTTCAACTGTAAAGTCGGCGTGACTGGCCATCTTGTCTCCAGTTATTTCTTCATCTTGATTGATCTCAGTATGTGTTAACGATAACGGTTGTGTATACTGGCTACCATCCAACGGATCTTCAATATCGGTTGTACTTATCACAGAATGATTTCTTCTCTTTTCAAGTCCTGTGGTTGGCAGAAAGGCAGGAACAGGACTGTTGGACGTAGACCCTCTTCTTTTGTTTGTTCCACTTTTTCTTCTAGCTGAAGGAATCTTAATGTCAAATCTCTTCTTTTCTGAACTTGTAGCAGTCTGTAATTGATCAAGTGGTTTAACAATAATGTGAATAACTGGTGAGATGCTGAAATTCAAAGTGTCTAGCAAATCATTTGGGTCTAGCCTATTGCCTAAATGTAAAAGCTGGATTTGCTCTTCAGTAGTTGGTTTTGCAGTTGCATCCTCAGTGCTTTCAGCGGTATTAGACTCGTATTTATCCAACAAATCGGCCCAATTTTCAAAAATATAGTTTCTTAGGTCACCTATTCTAAACGCATCTGAGGATAATTCGAATCCGTATGAATCTAATAGGTTTTGATCTATTAGCAGCGGTATTCTTGTTCCATTTAATAACAGAAGATTTGCAGTGGTATTCAAATATGACATTACTGAGAAAGCTGAGTATATGTTTTTGTTCTTATTAGTTATTTAAAAAATACACAAATGGGGTAAATAGCTCAGTTGATCGTGTAAGCAATGAAAAGCTTCTATTAGTTTGACATATATATGTATGGGGTGATGACGTTTCGATTTATGATCAAAGTCAACTGCCTGAAAAGAAGTGTATGGATATGGATTTATGTATATCTCTTAACTGATGACCGTTACAGATATGTAGAAAACCAAAAGAAGAATACGAAAGAAGGCGTAGTAAGGTGTTTGAGCTGGAGAAGAGAGAGAGAACCACAGGACGTGCACGGATAGTGATTCCGAAATACGAGCAATAATACTCAGTTGATTCATTTATTTTTGTTCGGCCTGACGATAAGGGAAAATCAATCACAGTGAGAGCAAATTTTTGGAAACGGGAACAGGCATTCGCCTCAAACAATTCATCAGTAGGTCAATAAATTCATTCTTTTCATTAAGATCTTAATCCCTTTATAAAGCTGTTCCCTGAACCCTAGTGAATCAATGTGGTTTGTTCGTTCGATTTTATCTATGAAACAAAAAAATGAGCTTTAATTTAAGGCTTAAGAACAAATGTTTACGAAGGAAGCCAACTCGCTTTAGAACAAAACATCTGATTAGGGAGAAGCCAAAAAATGAAAGCTGCATAAGACAGGGTTCGAACCTGCGTCTTCTCACGAAGAGCAGAACTTGAGTCTGCCGCCTTAGACCACTCGGCCACTTATGCTGTTTTCGATGTAATTTTATCTTTGTCAGGTTCTAGAAACTACGTGGATAATAATGGGTTCAATCCCTATTATTTTTAGCTTTTCCTGCTTTAATTTTCTTTATTAGGTTGATTTGAATTATTTTTATGATAATATTTAGTTTATTTTATATTATTTGTTTGTTTGAACAATATCTCTCACCCAGAGTCTAGAGAAAATGAAAGGTTTAAACCCTGGAACAATTTTAGAAGAGGGTGCGCTTCCTTTAATAGTTGATATTTACCTTCAATTATGAGTTAAATCATTGAAAATCGGTCTTTTTAATATACTATTTTATTGTGACCGGTAATTCTGGTCAAATAGTGAAATTGAATAATTATAAATCTTCCTTTTGTTTAAGTAACTAATTAATTAATCTTCTATTTGTTCGTTTGCTTATTTGCTAGTTTGTTTATTTGGCTGTTTGTTTACTACTTAGAGTGCTCATAGCATTTAACAGTACTACAATTACTTGTTGTAATCTTTAGTTGCTACCATAGCGTAGGGCTTTACGAAATACGTTACTTGTTTTGGGTAAGGGCGGTTACTGATTTTGTAAGTTGGGAAATACCGCATTTTTAGCGCTCGTCAAAGAGTTTGTGATTGCTGAATGCAGATAGCAAACTGAATATCTGCAAGGACAATAATTGACTATAAAACGAAAACAAAGTAAAAAAAAACATAAAGGATATTTTCATAGCATATAAGCCGATATGAATGTATTAACAATGCTGACTATGGGGACAAAGGGTCGTAAATAAACTTAAGAAAAGGCATTATAATAGAATAAAAAAAAACGCAAACCCCACAGATGCTGAAGAGACAACAAAAAAAAGATGAAAAACGCCAAGAAATCAAACCAAGAACATAAATAAGCTACCTAAAGGTTTAATCTATTCAATATTTCACTAGCCAACGATTTGTATAACCAAGTATTACCACTGACTTTCTTAAATTGTACACCGTATAAACCGACCAAAGGAACTTTAGCAATATGAATTTCAAATTTGAGTGGAGTCTTACTAGCTGAGATCTTCGCATGTGCTGCCCCACCAGCTTCTTTATCCTTATTGTCAAACATCGGAGTATTAGCAACTGTTGGCGATTTAACTTTATTTTGTTGTTCTACTCTACTGGAAACCAACATATCCGAGCCACCGTACGAGTCTTCAAATGCCAGGGATTCTGAACTTTCATAGGAATTTCTACGGACAAAATTGGCTGGAGCTGGAGTCGTTGGAATATTCAATTCGTTATTTGGACCAACATTGGTAGAAATAGTGGGTCTTTCCTTCTCCTTCTGCTTTCTATAGCCTCCCAGTAGACCATTACCCAATGAGAATTTCCTTCTGTGACCGTTCTTGGATGGAGTAGAAGTATTTGAAACAGATGAAGATACTTTTTCTGCTGCAACAGGAGTCTCTGGGGTGGCATGCTCATCGCTCAGAGTTCGTTGTCTCTCAGTTGAGCTTCCTGATGATAAGGAAGTTCTTTTTCCAGTCGTCTTTTGCGATGACGCTTCACTAGTGCCAGGAGTTTTAACTTCTTCAATCTCCACAACTGTATCATTTCTGCTGCTTAGTTCAGTCTTTTCCTCAGGTTGACCAGTTTCCGACTTCAAAGCTTCAGTCTCATCTTCTGTCATGCCTGTATCCTTTAAACTGGATTTAACAAGCTCATTTGTAACAATCGACGGATAATGAATACAAACAAATCCACCTCTAACTTCAGTAAACTTCACACCTAGTTGAGGTAACACCGAAATAATATCGTATCTAATAATTGGCAACGGTTTAGTTGAAGTAGTTTGGACAGAGAAAAAACCTTTCAAGAACATAGTTTTTGGATATTCAATCGATGGCATAGTACCTGGAGCTGCATGCTCAAATTGAGACATAATGACACTATCAGGCAATCTCTTCTTTGGCTTTGTGTAATCTTCATCAAAGGTAACTTCATCCATATCAACATCATCAAAGAACCCATCATCGTTGGTGGCTGATGAAAGTTGAATTTGCGGAACTGGAGGAGCATCAGATATAGAGTAGCCTGCGTTCTTCGGAATACTGAGAGAGTGTTTTCTTGTATGACCCATCGATTTTGCTCTTGCAGATGGGTGAAATCTTCTGTTTTCTTGAACAATCACTTCATTAGGTAGTACTTTAGTCTCAGTAGATAGGGTAGCTTGTGGTGATTCTTTTGAGGTTTGCGTAATAACTTTTGGAGAGTCGGAGACGAACGCCGATGGTGTATATGCGGATGTAGCACGTTGATGGTGTTGAATTTGTTGTTTCGAGGTGGATGGTAATGGCGGTAGCTGTACCTGCTGTTGCTTTTCTTTCGTAGTTATTTTCATACTACCAACTCTACGAACCATATCATTTGATCTGCCGCTAAACTTCTCAACGGCGAATTCATTTTCTGGTCTAACTGGAGACAATTCTTCAGGAGCTTCTTCATTTTTAGATCTCTTGGAGCTGAGTTTTCTGAACAGAGTGTTGGTAAATCCTTGCTGTTGTAGAGAGCCTTCGCCATGTGCTGGAATCTGTTGTTGAGGTTGAGGTGATTGATTGGTAGCAGCACCACCTTGAGTAGCAGTACGCGGTATTTGCATTTGAGCAGGAGGAATAGCCACAGACTGTTGATATTGCGAAGTGTATGCAGCTTGAGGGAACGTTAAAACAGGTGGAGAAACAGATGCATCTGGAGGAAACTGAGGAAGTGGGTGCTGATGATCCGGAGGAAGTGGTTGACTGAAGACCCTCTGTTGTGGAATTGAACTTGGAGTCGCTGGCGCAAGCACACTTTGTTGAGCTAGTTGAGGTGTAGAGAATGGATGGGCACTTGATTGCTGTAATCTTAATCTAGCAGCCTCTTCTTTCATCTTCTTTCTCTTTATCATCTCATCAACCAAGTGATAAATCGATATTAACGGATGATAACCAATCGTAGGATCTGGAATTGAATCGTCGTATGAGGACATCTCTTCGTGTATATTCTTAATGTACCAGTTTCTTGCAGCACGCTGATAGGCTTCAGACATAATAATCTCGGTCAAGTCATGGTATACTTGATCTTCATTACCTAATTCATAATCAACAATAGTCTGTAAAACTTCTTCATCTAGCGGCAACTCCAGCGGAACTCTATGTGGTATATAACTTGAAGCAGGGCCGTCAAACCCTTTAGTCATCCATGGGTGAGAAATAACTTCCTTTAAAGTAGCCCTTTGCAATGGATCAACTACAAGCATTCTTGATAGTAAAGAAATACAGCTTTTCGAAATGGAATCAGGATATTCAACATTACCCCTTTTAATCTTTTCGTGTAAAGAGCTTACACTTGGATCATCAAATGGAACTCTGCCACAAACCAAGACATATAAAACAACACCGAATGACCACACATCAACTTCAGGTCCAATATAAGGGTGTGCAGATAATAATTCAGGGGCAGCAAAGTATAATGAACCACAGTATGTCTTCAATAAATTATGACCATCAAACACATTGGAAAGACCAAAATCGATAATTTTAATTTCACCAGTTCTGTTTATCATGATATTTTCAATTTTCAAATCTCTATGTACAATATTGTTCGAATGACAATAATCCAAGGCAGAAGCTATGCCACGACAGAACTTACGAGCATGTCTTTCTTTCAAGGAACCATGAGCAACAATGTAATCAAGCATCTGACCACCAGAAACGTATTCAAATAACATGTAATAATGATTGGTCATGGGAAACATTTCGTATAATCTACAAATATATGGATGATAAAGGATTCTACCAAATGCACCTTCTCTGATTGTTCTTCTATCTCTTGCAACCTCTTTATCAAATTCTTTTCTTCTTTTGGAAATTTCATTAGGGTCATTAGTTGGGGGATCATCCATGTGTTGCCTTTGCCAAATTCTAGCTGCTCTTGGAACAACTTTCACGGCACAAACTTCATTTGTGATTCTGTGTTTAGCTAATTTGACTTTACCCATGGAGCCAGCACCAATAGTTTTAGCAAAATCCCAGTCACCAATTGATTTTCTTTGCAATTGTTGGTGATGCTCAGAGCTTGTCTGTGATTTGGCCTGTTGCTGCAGTTCCTGGCGCTGGTGCTGTTGTTGTTGATGATGCTCCTGTTGTTGCTTCTGTTGAACTTGTTGTTGATGGCTAACAGACCGATTGTGAGACGATTGCTGAGATGATGATCTTGACAGTGGTTTTCTAGGAGTCATCGGTTGTGCATTTGCAGTAGAACTGTTAGACGGGTGTTGCACTCTTTGTGAGCCTGCTATTGGAATTTGATCATTGAAATCGACACCCGGAAGTAGCCTTTTGGGCTCTCCTTCAGAGTGTTCACTAGAAGACATTGCTTGATTGTGTTCCGGTTGCTGTTGTTCTGATTGTGGGATATTGAAAGGAGATTTCTTCGTTGAATTTCCTTGAGATGCAAAGTCTAAATTTATCTTATATTCATCACTCAAGCCTGCATGATTGCTTGTACTTCTCAGCATTCTTGGAGTTGCAGGGGCTGCATTTGGAGTAAATTGGTTGCTATCTCTTTTCACAGATCCTGATCTTGAAACGTTTGACTTCCTAACTTTAGGTAGAATTGTAGTTTGTGGCTCTTGGACGTTTGGGACGTTTGGGACTGCTCTGTCTCCTTTGCTCGGAGTCGGCGAGTTGTATTCATCATGCGACATGCTAAGGGGCAAAAATATTTATACGAAATTAAAGCTGTTAAAATATTGCAAGCTGAACAAAAGCTAAGATATAAGCTGGGATAAAAATAAATGGTAAATTAAACGCAGGGCCACAGAGAGTGATGATTGGTATTCGGCTTGAAATGACCTTTGTTTCGGAATTAGTAGAATTCAGCGATAGAGCTTGAGGGTTTCTTTCTTTGATGAATGCAGATATTAGTATCAATCTCTTGGTAGTTAATCCTTTTAATTAAGGTCTTATTATAAAACAAATTGAACTTATGTTTGACTATTTATTTTTGAGCCTTCAATTTAGAAAGATAGACAGTTAGCTGTTGAAGAGCAACAGCAACACAATTGTTTTCTTTTAGTTGATTCTTTAATATTTGAATAAAACCAAGAGTGTTTAAAGCTGTTAATTGAAATCCTTTAAGTAGCTCTATACGATTCAATTAAATGTTCGCTATCAGTAGGAGTGGCCCGTTGTTTTAACTCTTGGTTACACATGCACATACTCCATTATTTGGCCCTTTAATTTTCCTTTTCGTTACCGCACGAAAGGTTTTCTTAGTAAGAAGAGGTGTCTTTTTTGTGGCTTAGCTTAGGGATTATGTCATCAACATAGGACCAGTTTCAGTTGCTAAAGTTGCTACTGCTGTATGTTGATTCTGTCAACATATATCATCTTATACAAGGGCAACATTTTGATGCATGGCAGGAATCACGTTATTCGTTATTCTAGATCGATGTATAAATGTCTACTCCGTTTACTTCCATACACACGATACACCGTACACCATACATAGGTATTCGCAAGTAATGAATGCCTACAGACCGGGTAAATTATTGGCACGACCAGGTATTTATTGCGATTATATCCATATTTAGCCTTTCAGTTGAGTTATTCATACAGCCACCATAGGATGTATTTCATGCAGGTAGGATAGCATGATATAACAGTCATGAACAAAGAGAATTGGATTAAGCATTTCGCAATACTTATTGCTCTTCGATGAAGGAATTGCCATAAGGGCAACAAGATGTAGTACTTTAGAGTGATCTCTTGTCACAGTTTGCTTCCTAGTTTGCGTAGGACATATTTTGATCATCTGGTAGCATGCATCAATATTTTGTAACCAGTAGAATCATTACTGTCTGCTTTGCAATCAACGTCTCTCTTCTGCGTGTTTTGAGACTTTAGTTCTTAGTCTTCAATCCAACTGAACTTTTCAGGTCCCAATAGTTTTATACAATTGAGCTTCTTAGTGAGAAATGGATAAGTAGCTCTCTGGAAGAATGATCATCTGTGTGGATCTTTAAATATGCACAAGTTGTGTTTGTTTATTTATCAGAATAGACAGTAGCCTTGGTTGTATCAGATATATTGTTCATCAAGCCCAAATTCAGGTACTGGTATCATGTGTGCTGTGTAATATAATTGTATTGATTGGTTCGAACTTGATAAGCTTTTTCTCAACCGTTCTCTTTCATTCTCTCCAAACTCATATACATGGATATATGTATATTTACCGATTTTGATGTGATATACTAGATTGATCCAAAGTTGAAGGTGAAAATCGATTCCTTTTATTCAATTACAGTTTACGGTTAGTTTACAACTTTTTATAGTCTTCAAAAATGCATTCTATAATTAGGGCCTAAAGAAGCAATAGGGAAACTGGATTCCAAGGAAGAAAGGAGATGGATAGTTTACTGAACTGAATTGGTAAATTGGAGCTAAATACCGGGCCGAGAGTTCAATATGCACACATGACAAAAAAAAAAGAACAGTAGAGTAGACTAATACCTACTTCCTTTGCTCTTCGGAAAGTTAGCGTATAGTTATCAATCATCAAGTCAGTACGAACTCAGTGTAACTGTGTCCATTATAAAGTGCTCAGAGGGCTTTGTAACAAAGCGTAGTTAAGAGTAGAAATCATCTGAAAGCTGAGAAATTGTGGGGGGGGGGGACCAAAGCGAATATTATAAGCTATTTTTACCCCGGATAATGGATATATATAAACAAGGTTATCTTCTCTTCGGTTGGCTTGTGGCCTCTTTCTTTTATCTAGGAAAGTATGAGGATACAACATGTACTGCTTCTAAGTACTGCTAGTCCTGCTCTACTTCAGCAAATAGCAGACGGTGGATTTGAATCATTTGTGGGTGTCTGATTGGAGGCTTGAGGCCACACATGGGTCCTTGGCTTGAGTCACTTGAGTCACATCTGTTTGCTCATGTGTACGTACACGCACACGCACAAACAGACATTTTGATCCGCGATCCTTTGCTCCATCGCATCGCATCCCGTCCTTCGGTGGGTGGGAGGATGGGATCCCTCAGTTTTCTCGCCTCTCTCTGCTCTCTCATCATCCTCTGGCCACAAACATTCATTCCATATTCCCATTTCCAGTACTCCGACGAGAACACGCGTGATACCGACAGCACCTCATGACCATTACAATACTCTACATAATCGTATCCGTGAACCCTTCACATCGTTTCTCTCTTGCCAACTCTGTTCCTTTACCGGTTTTTTTCTCTCTTGTCAAGTCTTTATTCTCTTCTTCTTCTTCTGCTCTTCCAATATAAATACCAACCCCCAACCCCCCGAATCCCCCTTGTACACCCCTCCCCTCCTTATTCACTTCCCCTTCCCTTATCAAATAATCCGCGCTGCACCCGCTGACATAATCTCTTTATTGTTCTTCAGTGTGTACAACAAAATCGTTACTCCATTCCCAACATTTTCTTTGAATTTTTCAGCATCAGAAAGATCTTGGTATCTCCATCCTAACAAGCAGCCGACCTATTCTAGCGAAAATTATACGAAATCATCGAATCTATACTCATCTGTTAAACGAACAACTTCTAAAACTTTTTATTTGTTTCAATTCCTTAAAAAAGTTATTACAATCAAATATCAATTCGTTTTTAAAGATTAATCCAGACCAATTGATTTTACTCCATTCCAGTACAACAGCTTAGTTTGTGTTTTCCATTTCCCAAATAATATCCCCGGTTTCAAATCCATATAGACCAAATCTTTTGCATCTCGTGATTTTCAATTCATCTGTAAATTCCTTCTAAATTCTAATTGATTCCTTTATTTATTATCTGTACATAACTCACAAATACTATTATTACATTATGACTCAGGAGAAAATACATTCGGTTGTCCACGAAGCCAACAACATTATTGCAAGACCAACCCCATCAACCTTCTTCGACAAGCAGCCATCAAAGGCCCTATCTTCTATCTCTGAATATGAAGCAATGTATAAACAATCCATTGAAGACCCAGAAGGATTCTTTGGGCCATTAGCCAAGGAAATGTTGGACTGGGATAAAGACTTCAAGAAGGTCAAGGCCGGTTCACTTGAAAACGGTGACGTTGCTTGGTTCCTGGGTGGTGAATTGAACGCTTCTTACAACTGTGTTGATAGACATGCATTTGCTAACCCTGATAAGACAGCTATTATCTTTGAAGCTGATAGCGAAGCTGACTGTAGAAAATTGTCCTACAGTGAGTTGCTAAGGGCAGTTTCTAAAGTTGCCGGTGTTTTACAATCTTGGGGCATCAAGAAGGGCGATGCGGTTGCCATTTACTTGCCAATGACTCCAGAAGCAATTGTTGCCATGCTTGCTGTTGCCAGAATTGGTGCTATCCACTCTGTCATCTTTGCTGGTTTCTCTGCTGGTTCTATCAGAGATAGAATCACTGACGCAAACTGTAAGGCCGTCATCACTTGTGATGAAGGTAAAAGAGGTGGTAAAACAATCAACACCAAGAAGATTGTTGACGAAGGTTTAAAACACTGCCCATCTGTTGAACACGTTTTGGTTTACAAGAGAACCGGTAACGCAAACATCGAAATGGTTGAAGGTAGAGATTTCTACTGGGATGAAGAAACTGATAAGTTCCCAGGTTACTTACCACCTGTTCCAGTCAATTCTGAAGATCCACTATTCATGCTTTACACTTCTGGATCAACTGGTGCTCCAAAGGGTGTTGTCCACTGTACTGGTGGCTACTTATTGGGTGCTGCCTTAACCACCAAATACGTCTTTGATGTCCAACCTGAAGATGTCTTATTCACAGCTGGTGATGTCGGTTGGATTACTGGTCACACTTACGCTCTGTATGGTCCACTAGCTTTAGGTGCTGCCACAATTGTCTTTGAAGGTACCCCTGCTTACCCAGATTACGGTAGATTCTGGAGCATTGTTGAAAAACACAGAGCTACTCACTTCTACGTTGCCCCAACTGCTTTAAGATTACTAAAGAAATCTGGTGAACATGAGATTGAAAAATACGATCTATCATCATTAAGAACTTTAGGTTCAGTTGGTGAACCAATTGCCGCTGAAATCTGGGAATGGTACGATGAAAAGATTGGAAAATCTTTATGTCACATTTCCGATACCTACTGGCAAACCGAATCTGGTTCCCATTTGATTGCTCCATTAGCTGGTGCCATCCCAACCAAACCAGGTGCTGCTACTTTGCCATTCTTTGGTATTGACGCTGTTATCATTGATCCTGTCACCGGTAAGGTGCTGGAAGGTAACGATGTTGAAGGTGTCCTTGCTATTAAGTCATCCTGGCCATCAATGGCTAGATCTGTGTACAAGAACCATCACAGATACATTGAAACGTACTTGAAGCCATACCCAGGTTTCTACTTCACAGGTGATGGTGCTGGTAGAGATCACGACGGTTACTATTGGATCAGGGGTAGAGTTGACGATGTTGTCAATGTGTCTGGTCACAGATTGTCCACTTCAGAAATTGAATCTGTCTTGCTGGAAAACCAAAAAGTCAGTGAATCTGCAGTTATTGGTATTAATGATGATATCACTGGTCAAGCCGTCGTTGCTTTCGTTCAACTAAAGGATGAAAACGAATTCACTGATGAAGAAAGTCTGTTAGCTCTGAGAAAGTCGTTAATTATGCACGTTAGAGGTATCATTGGTCCATTTGCTGCTCCAAAGTCTATTATTGTTGTTAACGATTTACCAAAGACAAGATCCGGTAAGATTATGAGAAGAGTTCTAAGAAAGATTACTTCTGGAGAAGCTTCCGGTTTGGGTGATATGAGTACTTTAGCTAACCCACAATCTGTTGACGGTATTATTGAAAACGTTGAAAAACAATTTGGTGTTAAGAACTAATTGCTTCCTTTTAGCACTGATACCTGGTATTTAATCCTTTGTGTAATTGTTTTCTAATTTGTTATATTTTTGTTTTATCCTGTTTAATTAATTTTGTCATTTCAATTGTAGTTAGAGTTTTGTCCATATATATTTATATCAATATCCATCTATATATAATTAAAGAACATGTCTTGTCTTGTAGGGTACTAGGAATATGATGATGTCCTGTTTGAAGCACAAAGTGCAGGTGAATATTTATAGCGCGTAGTAGGTAGTGTGTGCGCGAATTTATGGGTATCCAAAAAGAGACCGAATCAACCAATCTGGTGGCAAAATCCGTAGATGATACATTGGTTAAGATACTTTTACTTATAATGTTAACCATCATCCAACTAAAACTGTGAATGTCGTTTTGATCTTTCCTGACATACTGCAAGGTCAAGCTCGTTAGAATATATACACACCATGTCTTTAGAACAATTAACTCCAAAATTAACTGCAGCGTTCAGCCAAGGTGACTACGAAACATGTTCCAAGCTACTGCCATCAATCAAGATTGAGCTTATCAAGAACAATTTGTTGATCCCAACATTAGGAACCAAGACAAATCCAAACGATTTGGCCATTACAAGATCAATCCTTGAACTTGGTGCATTGGCATCCTTCAATCTTGTCAACTTGAAAGAGTTCTCAAATTACATTACACAGTTGAAACCTTTCTATGATATATCCAATATACTACCAGAGTCCGAAAACAAGAGTAAACTATTGAGTTTATACTTGCTATTGTTGCTAACTCAAGGTGATTTAGCATTATTCCATATTGAATTAGAAAGATTCAACAATTCTGGACTATCAGTGGACCAATTAGAACAGGATGAATTTTTATCGATTCCTATCAAGTTTGAAAAATGGATCACAGACGGTGACTTCAATAAAGTGTACGAACTGTTATCATCCGAGCATAATTTCCCTTGCAATGAATTCAATTTATTTGAAAACGATCTGTTGGAATCTATAAGATTGACAATTGCTACAAATTTCGAAAGCGCCTATTCTAGTTTACCTTTAGAGAACTTGAAGCTATTATTATTCTTCAAAGATCTATCAGACGTTAACGTTTACATTAAAAGCAAAGGTTGGACGGTGGAAAATAACGTTGTTTACTTCAATAAGCAATCGGGTGATGATGATGAAATAAACGATGAGAAAATTATTGTTAATAATGCATTGGGCTATGCTAAGGAAATGGAAAGCATCATCTAGATTATTATTTTTAACGTATAAATATATATATATAGACTCACTTCCTATTTTCATGAGTATATTATGTTTGCTTTCTTACCTTGTATATTAGATTATATCGTTTGTTTTCCTTCTGTTAAAAACCTTTAGATTGTAAATGATGTAAAGTATACTGTGCAAAAGTTAGTAAATAGGAATTCATGCTGCTCATTCTTTTGTCGGGCGTTAATCTTCCTTATTGGGCTCATTAATAGTGTTCTCCCTAAAACCTGTTACACAAACAGAGTTTGGTCTGTGCACAGTGAAGTGAATTTGAGTTAAGAGGACGAATAAAAGAACTTGCCTCATTGTAAGCGCCCTATCTCCAAGACAGAGTTGATTCGACGCGTCTAAAAATAAACACGCGTCTGTTGATGATTCATCTGATTAAACCATCTAAACAATCAACCACATATAGACTATACTTAGCAAGATATCAAAAGCGTATAGCTAAGTATACCACATTGGATATATAGAATTCAACGATGATTCCAATAAATGCATTGGTCAAAATATCGGCTTTTTTCCTTCTCATAAAATTAGTTCAACTTGTAACGGTATATCTAGCACCTTCACAATTTGACACTTCATCTTCAATATTATTAGACAGATACACAAATGACAAATTGAAACTCAATGGAAACGTTCAAATTTTGATAAATGAATTACTAATTAAATTTGTGGTTTGGGATTCTGTTTATTTCATGAAGTTGAGTACAGATGGTTTAACGTTTGAGCATGAATGGGTTTTCGGTCCTTTGTGGTGGAGGTTGATTCGTTCGCTCAATCTAAACAATTTCTATTATAATTTGATTGCTGGTTTATTAATCAGTAACGTATGCCATTACTTCAGTTGCTTATTGATGTATTGTATGACATTGCAGGTTTTCAAAAGTGATAAGAACTTGTTGTTGGGTAAATGTGCGTATGTTTGTTCAATGCTAGTCGTTATACAACCTGCCGGAATATTCTCGACTGCTAATTACTCAGAATCTATCACCCAGTTACTATGTTATTTAGGTGTCTATCTAAGACAACTATCGTTGAATAATGAGAATGGTGCCTTGAAAGTTGAAAAAAAAATGGTTTATATTCTCAGTGGGACCATGTTCTCCCTTGCATTTGGGTTTAGATCAAATTCATTACTATACGGCATAATATACCTGGACGATCTATATAGATTCAACTTCAAACAGTTCAAAAACTTGCTTATTTCCATATTAGCAGGCCTTCAAATGTTTGCTGCATTCGTTTATTCTGTTTACTTGCCTTACGCAGAGTTATGCCCAGAAAGGGATGAATGGTGTGAATCCAGCACTAGATCTTTAGTCCTTTATTCTCAGTCGTATTATTGGAATAATGGATTCTTGAAGTATTTTACAGTTGGTAACATCCCCTTGTTTTTAATAGCCAGTCCAAGTTTACTCATATTTGCTTGTGCTTTGATTAATTTCAGAAATTGTGAAGAGATGTCGGGTATTCTAAAAGTGTCTGCAGTCTACCTATTTGTTCAGTTCACTAGTATGCATGTGCAGATTATAAATAGAGTAATGAGTTTCATCCCTATTTATATTTGGTTTGTTGGGTACTTGCTTTCCAAAAAGGGGGATTCGGACAAAAGCGGTGCTAGGGACAGGTTCTTGTTCAGTGATAAGTTTGGTAAGATTGTGGTGAGGTGGTGGATTGTTTGGATCGTTGTACAATCCGCATTGTATGGTTGCTTTTTACCTCCTGCGTAGTAATATCAATTTAATGTATAAAATAGAATACGAAAATTTAATAGGGCATAATTTATTATTGTCAGAGAAGCACAAAACAGTTTACAACTTTTATGTATAGATACAAATAATTTTACAGTTAAAGATATATGCAGTATCTAATAATAGGCCAGCTTCAAACCATCTTACCATAAGAGGTTGGGAACAGTCCTTTAATACCTTCAATTTCACCTTCCGTCCACCCAGAACCGTCATCCTCGGTGACAACGACTACTTTGTCACCAACCATAACACCGAGTTCGTCATCACCCTGCGGTTCATAATCGTACAAAATCTCCATATATTTAACTCTCTTTGCTCCTCTTCTAGGAGCAACCTTAGGCCCTTGTTTCTTACCGGAAGAAGCAACTGTTTCGATTTGTATGTATGAGGTAGGAACAGTCCCTTCTGCTCCATTGGGTGCGATTATGGTCGTCCATCCGGATCCATCATCAGCCTCAATCACTTGTAATATCTCACCTGGATTGACTGAAACTTCGTCATCACCAGCGGCAGTGTAACCGTATAGAGCTTTGGCTTGTGCGATTGAATTTGTAGTTTGATTGGAAGAAACCGACAAAACTCTTCCAATGGAGCCAAATAATCTACTCTTGGTAGATCCTGATTGGTGGGTATGCATAGTCATTTTGCTCATACCACTTGCTAAACTTTGAACATCATCGTTTTCATCGTTTTCATCAGCAGCGTTAGTTGTAGTTTGCTGTTTCGAACGTTTCAAAAATCCCAAATGCGATTTCTTTTTCTTTTCAATTGCTCTAGACATTGTTAGATCTTTATTCCCAGCTGCAGATTGAATCGTTTCAATCTCGACTTCAGCAACGACTCTTCTCGTATCATCATTGGAGAATTTTTGAAGGCATGATAAACTTTTATTCAGTAAATCTTCAAACTTGAAGTACTCTTCTCTAGTCTTCATTTTAACTTCACTGAAAACGTCGCCTATCACTTGACTTCTTTGCTCAACTAATTCAGCCAGTTGCTGTTTCTCATCAATGCATATTCTGTCATATTTCTCATAATCTGCTCCTGAAGTATTCAACTTTTGTCGCAGCTCATCTAATGCCTTACCGTCTGTTATCATGGTTTCATCATCGTGCCAAATACTAGAAGGAATATAATAGAAGTCTTCAGGTTCTTTCCAGTCTGACAAATTGTGCTTCACAAACATAGCGGTGTCAAGTTTCGGTAAATTTTGTTTAACGACCTCGTCAATTGCCCCGACATTTTGAATAATTGTTTCAGTTGCTTTTTTCTCCAGTGCTGAAGCAGTAAGTAGATAACTGTTCAATTTGCTCACTCTTGCCTCATTCAATCCTTGTAATCCGTCTAAGACTTCAGGTAAATCTTGATAAAAATACTTATCTTTCAATCTGTTAGCAACATTGATCTTAATCAAATAGTTGTTCTTGGCCACGTTCATTTCAAACTCTCTCTTTTCGTATTTATGTTGCGATCTATCATTTGCAGATTTTTCAGATTTGGCTCTTTGAGTTTCCATTGCTTGACAAGCAGCATCGTAATCTTTCTTACTTTTATGCATCTCGTCATAATGCTTATCTCTTAATGAAACTAATTCATCGTTGAATGATTTCCATCTGGTTCTAATGTTTTCGTATTTTCCTTGCATTTCAAGCACCCCTCCACCGATTCTTCTTTCAAGTTCACTAGCGAAAGTTCCACGCTCTTTGGCGATAAGCTCAGTTTGCGTTAAGACTTCAGTCCAAGCAACTAAACTGGCACTTTCAAGAGAACCTGGGGTCACTGTTGGTGTTTCACCAACACTCAGTAATGCAGAATGTTTGGCTTTCTTTCTGAACGACTCCGAACATAAAGTTTTCAGTTTCTCAGAATATTCACGCTCAATTGCTGCCCTTTGCTTATAAAAATTTTCTATATCTGATAACCATTCAATACCTGACCTGATCCACTTATCAGTTGGTTTGAAAGCATCCTTCAATTCGTTACCTATACTGATGTCTTCCATTGTTGTCGATGTTTGGGGCCTGGTAAGTACTACAATCACTCAAAAAAATACCAATGATTAATTTTTATCGTAACGGACTACTATCTGATTTTATTGCTTGTCTTAATTTCAATATAGATTGATGGCAACTGTAAACATGGAGAAGAAACAGATCGGTGCTGCCAGACAACTGACAATAGTTTGGGGCCATCTCCGTCTAAACTATTTCCAGGAGAGAAATTGGAATCTGTAATAATGTGTACTACTCAATCTGTTGAAGCCTAACAGTGAGTGGATCGACCCATCCTTAAGAACGATTTTTGAGACAAGGAACAAGATAAGAGAATAAACTAGGGAAGATATAGAGTTATATATATGTGTGTGTTTATAGCTACTTACTTTACAGGCTTGCTGGTATTAAAAAAGCAGTAACTTAGTTATCAGTTAGCAGGTCTAGTTTGTTTTACTTCGGTGCCTTGCTGTTAAATTAGCCAGTAACTTTATTCCCTTTTATGTGACCATAAGGCCTGAAACTGGAGTTTGTTACTCGATAGCTAAACTGTTTCCTTGATGAATCAGTCGAAAAAGCATTGTAAGAAATATTTATTTTAGGAAGAAGAGTGGAATTAATTGATGCAGTTGAACAGGTAATTTGTAGATGAGGTGCTGATTCAATGTGTAATGAGTTGATCCCAAACACTATACAAAATGCTTATGTGCGGCTCGAAGAAATTGGCTGGTGCAGAGAACAAGAGAAGTTGAGAAAGATTGAGTGGACACTCACTCAGTTTAATCACTGACTTTCCAAGTCTAATATAATAGGGGAGGATCGGTGTATAATCCAACAGCAAGGTTGTATTTTATGTGATGTTGAATTGAGAGAAGGAAAGATAGCCCATTATCATAGGGATGGATCATAGGAATCTATCGTACACAATAGCATGTAAACCTTATATAAATTATAAAAGGAAGGGTGCTTGCTTATCAGTATTTTTTGTGGTTAGAGTTACTTACATTCCTGTATGTAATAGTACAATGATATGGTGGTGACGAACTATCTTATCTAATGAAATTCCGTGAGAGAAAGTGAGCGACAGTTCTTCCAAAGAAGGTAATAATCTCAGTCAATTGACGCGACGTTTATTTTCTCAGTTTATATACCCGGGGTGGGGGCCCAGGCCCACTCTGGCCAGATATAAAGGGAAATAAATCTACTCTTTATTGTAGAATTCCAAGGCTATCAACCTCTCTTTGGTATCTGTAAATCAGAAATAATTTGATCTTCGGACTTTGCTTCCCGACGTTCTTCAAGGAAACTAGGTGAGCCTGTTTCTTTGACCCAACAGATAAGGGACACCGCCAAAGAGCTCTCCCCAGTGTTTGACAGCTTGTTCTTTCTGTTCTGTCTACAACACATTGTCACCAGATGGAAAAGTATTATAAATTCTTAAGTGGCTTATTCTAGAAAGATTACTTTTTTAAACAATCGAGCTTTGTGATATATTCAAGGGTAACATATATTCAGCAATTAAGTATTGATGCGTAATGGTATTTTCAGGGAATTTTATCCAACTTCGCACAGTTGTAACATATCTTGATAATAATAGTCCCGGAAGGCTCGATATGCCTGTTACTTGAGATTTCTATATAGGGTTCACTGCTTGCTATTCTTTGAGTAGAGAGAAAGGAGAAGCAAAATCTCAATGAATATAGGAATGAAGATGATAAGAGAGAGATCACCAGTATGAGGGCGCGGGATTGTTTACAAACTACCACAATGGTAAAGCCCGGATCCCGCGCCAAGTTGATGGGAACGGTAAGGTCGGAGATGGCATATTATGCGGTTTAAGGTTGCCGCGAGGCCAAGTAGTCGGCCCTACGGCATCACCTTGGCTGCGGGCGAGGGAGCGATAACAAGACTAAGATTTACCTTTAGGTTTATCCTGTTAGGGCACGCAATAAGGTGGCCTGCTATTGCTATCCGAGATAAACAGACAGACAGAGATTGGATAGATTGGCAATCAAAAACTCATATTATTGGTATTAGCAGCATCGTCAGTATAATCAATTAAGTAGTCAGTGCCAATCTTGGTATTATACTTAAGACGGTTATAACTTCACACTTGCCTTGTTGACAGGTCAGACAGATACTCCAACTTAAACCGTGCCAAAAAAGCTCTCCAGATTCCCGCTGAGGGAGGCCTTTATCTACGAGCGGAATTTCCCAGAAGCAGAATACCTCAAAGCTCCAAGAGCCCCGAGAGTCTCGGAAACATTCAGACTCTCAGGACCATATCTCTATAGAGGGGTACATAAAACAATAATAAACCTCGCCGAAATGCACAATAGTGTTTCTTTGTACTTAAATACCCAGATCAAAGCTTCAAATTGCTCGAAGCTTTGCTAATTGTGGTAGAAGATTATATGACTGGCGTAGTGCATACGTCATATGTAAGGTAGTCTCACGTCTTATCTCGGTCGTACCTGGTAAAGTACTCCACTTTCATTTATCACCTATTGAATATTATCTTGAAATTGTTATGTTACCTAGCACGCTAATCATTCTCTATTGTTACATTTGAAAGAATTCGAAATCATCGAAAGGCCAATAAGCTCGTGGTAACGTGTAAGCATGCGCAGTCAGATAAGCTATGGAATCTATACCTGTGAGTTCAAGAAAGATTTGGCCCCTTGCCTATACTGATAAGGAAATCTTCTTTGTATCTTGATTTTGAATTTCTATTTATTTCTTCTTATCTTCACATCTTCACTTATGTACCCATTTAAGTTTGAGAATCCGAGAGCAATTCCATATATATATTAGCCATCAGCCATTTTGTTTTCTTGATCAACGTAATGTTGCTCAGAAGGTTCTTTTCAAGAAGACCCGACGCAGACAAAGTCAACGTTGCCTATATAATTAAAAGTTACCAGATCATCAGATACTTCCATTCAATCGAGAATGTTTGACAAAAAGGAAGAACTCATAGAAAAAGGTGGAAATGCAGTCATTGAAGTGGAAAGTACTTCAGAAATTTCGTCATCTGAACACCATGGTCGTTTCGTCAGTAACGGTCATACAGAACGGCGGTTACGTCCTAGGCATATTGATTTGATTGCCATTGGTGGTTCTATTGGTACTGCTCTTTTCGTTACCATCGGTAGTGCTTTGATGCATGGTGGCTGTGGAAATTTGTTTATCAGTTTCGTCGTGCATGCCTTCTTCATGTATGTTGTCACGTTATCTATCGGTGAAGTTGTTTGCTACTTACCTGTTGATTCTCCATTCATCACACACGCTGGTCGTTTTGTTGATCCTGCCCTTGAATTCTGTATGGGTTACAACTTTTACATCATGGTTTCTTTGTACTTACCTTTCGAAATCACCTCTTTCAACTCAATGGTTCATTATTGGACGGAAGGTTACTCGCCTGCTGCTGTCTTTGCTCCACAAATTGTTGCATATCTATTCTTAAACATATTTGCTGTTAAATGGTACGGTGAGTCAGAATTTTATTTAGCCATTGGTAAGTTGATCTTGGCCATTGGTTTGCTATTCTTTACTTTCATCACTATGGTTGGTGGTAATCCACATCATGATGCTTTCGGCTTCAGAAACTTCAAAGGTGTGGATAATGCTTTCCCTCGATATTTAGGAACTGGTGCTTCAGCTTTCTGGGCTGCATACTTAAAGGCCATTTTCACTGAAGCTGCTCCTGAGTACCTAGGTATGGTTGCTGGTGAAGCTGAAAACCCAAGAGTCACTATGCCAAGAGCATTTAAGAGTATTATTTACCGTTTAGTTGTCTTCTTCATGGGTGGTGCTTTATCAGTTGGTATTTTATTGAGACACGATGATTCAACCTTGGTTACTGCTGTTACTGAAGGGGCTGGAGGTGCGAACGTTTCTCCATACGTCATTGCCATGAAGAATATGGGCATTCACGTCTTACCACACATTGTTAACGTGCTGTGTATGACAAGTACATTCTCTGCTGGTAACTCATACATGTACTGTTCTACAAGAGCATTATTTGCTTTATCAAAGAGAGGTTTTGCTCCAAAGTTCTTTACTTACACCACTAATAGCGGTGTGCCTATTGCTGCTTTAGTTTTAGCCGTCGGTTGGTCTTGTTTATCTTTACTTCAATTAGGTAGTACCGCTTCAGTTGCTTTAGACTGGATGGTGAACTTAGTCACTGGTGCGCAAATCAACAACTATTTCATGATGATGATAGTTTACCTTGGTTTCTACAGAGCTTGTAAAGCTCAAGGTCTGGATAGATTCACTTTACCATTGCAATCATGGTGTACTAAATTACAACCATTCCCAGCTATTTATGCATTGGTTTATGCTGCTATTGTTATTATGTTCTTAGGTTGTGCTGCCTTCATTCCAACGTTTGACGTCGACAACTTCTTGTACAATTACTTGTTCTTCTTCGTTGATATTGCATTGTTTGGTTTCTGGAAGATCTTTAGGAGAACTAAATTTGTTGACCCAGCAACTGCTGATTTAACTAGTGGTTTGAAAGAAATCGATGAACATGAAGCAGAGTATTACGCTCGTAAGGGTCTGGACCCAGAGAAAAAGTTAACCAGAGGGCAAAAAGTCCTTTCTTGGTTGTTATAGATTGGGTAGTATTCCCTTCCCTTATATTCTTCTCTATAGCTGTTCCTTACATGTATAACTTGTTTTAACTCTTCGCCTCATATAAATTCCTGTAAATAAATTTCTGTGAAATTCCGGTTCCTTTACTTTTTACGAAAGACTTTGCAAAATGGAACGATTGCTGAAAGTAAGATTTAAAGGATGTTAGTGTTTTTAAATGCTTCAAATGCTCGTCTAATGATGCAACACTTACCCCTAGAGAAGACGCCTTCTACCTTCAATAGTGCCTGGCCCCTTAAATCCCTTTGTAAGGAATCAGGCGCTATTTAATATAGAGGACGCCTTGATGAAGGATAATGATCCCTTTTTCCCCTATTGATTACTCTATTGATTACTAAGCAGAGTAAAAGTTTTTCAGAAGATTGTCGACAACTTCGTCGACACTCAACCTTATTTTAAATATGTTTGTATTTCCTTATTACTGTTTAGATCCCTTTTCGGATTCACAAAAAGGGGACAAGTTTTTATATAAGTTTTAGAACAAGTTTTAGAGAGTTTTAACTTAATTTAGAGTAATTAGATTAGTTTACCAAAGAATAAGAAAATAAATAACAATAGTCTCAAACCTTAGATAATAATCACTAGTGTGTTAGATAGTGCGTCCAGATCCTTTATACCCTTCAAGTTGCGGGTTTAGCTCAGTTGGGAGAGCGTATGACTGAAGTTCATAAGGTCCTGAGTTCGATCCTCAGAAGCCGCATTCTATTTTTCCTTTTTTTAGTCTCTTCGAACAAGAGATAACTTGATTGGTATGGATACAACATGGTATACAGGTAAGAAGGATGATGTCAGAGAGTTGGACTAAATGAATTCACTGGCATCGAATCGAGCCCTCGTCGAGGATGGAAAAAAGTTGGCGAATTTTCCGTTTTTTTGGGCTGTGCACGACGTCAGACCCTGCGATTTGCCCTGGGTGCCCTACTACCGGTATTTTTACTATGACAAGGAAAGGGTCTCTTTGAATTGGTTGGTTGGATCAGTACGTCGATCGGTTACTTCTTTTTCTAGAAAAAGCAAGAAGAAAGATGACACTTGTCGTGGAGGGTTTTCAGATTGTCCTACCCCTACACCCAATCAATTTCTACGAGATTCATGTCAACCAGAGCCCAAGGACACTCTACTACGTTCCGGCTCAGTAAGCAACCACCTACCTCCCTTTCCACATAACTCCGAAAATGGCAATTCCCTCAATCTTCGCCGACTTTCTCTCCAATTTTTTGCGCCTCCTTAACAAAATCGGTACTTAGTCGGTTCTAACAAGTAAGAACACAATGGATTAGTAATTCATATTAATAAGACGTTTTGGTGTATCGTGGTTTAATTACTAGCCGGAAGCAAAACAAGACCATCACACCCTTTGTTGGTGGACACCCCTGTTTCATTTACACTACCTTCCGTTCTACAACCTTCCTTTTTCAACCACCCGAATTATTCGTTTTTTACTCTTTCTTCATTCATCTATAAATAGTGGTTTCAATCAATTTCAATCAGCTCAATTCCTTTCAATTGATCCCATTAATATATCTATCTCTGCAAATAATACTATACATACAACAATGGTTTACCCAGAAACATTCACAGGTTTTGCTGTCACCGATTCAACAAAGTGGTCGGAAACTACAAAGTACGATTTTACTCCAAAGCCTTTTGAAGACTATGACGTTGATATTGCAATTGATACCTGTTCCATTTGTGGTTCTGATGTCCATGCTGCTAGAAACGGCTGGGGAAGAACCGAGCTTCCACTAATTGTTGGCCATGAAATCATCGGTAAAGTTGTCAAAGTTGGTCCTAAAGTGAAAGACTTCAAAGTTGGTGACAGAGTTGGTGTTGGTGCTCAGTCTCAAGCTTGTTTGGAATGTAAGATTTGTAAATCAAATAACGAAATTTACTGTCCAAAATTAGTTCACACCTTCGGTAGTTACTACCAAAACAAAGACGGCACCAAAACCAAGACTCACGGTGGTTACTCCAACTACTGCAGAATTCACGAATACTTTGTCTTCCCAATCCCAGAACATTTCTCAGATGAAGAAGCTGCCCCATTCTTATGTGCCGGTATCACCACTTACTCCCCACTAGTTAGAAACCTCCCAACTAACTTACCAGATGGCCAACGTCCTAAGGTTGGTATTGTGGGTATTGGTGGTTTAGGTATGATGGCTATTCAATTCTCAAAGGCACTAGGTGCTGAAACCTATGTCTTTTCAAGAACCGATGCTAAGAAGGCCGATGCTTTCGCATTAGGTGCCGAGCATTTCATTGCCACCGAAAAGGAAGATTGGATCAAAGACGTTGAGTTTGAACTGGATTTGATCGTTTGTACCGCCAACTCCAACGAAAACTTTGACTTAAACACTTATTTAAGATCTTTGAAGATCGGTGGTAAGTGGGTTTCTGTTGGTTTACCAGAATCTCCATTCACTATTTCTCCAGCATCATTCATAAAAAACGCTTGTTTCATGGGTGCTTCTCACTTAGGATCACACGTTGAAATGTTGGCTATGCTAAAGTTAGCTACTGAAAAGGGTATCAAGCCTTGGGTTGAAACTTTACCAGCAACCGTTGAAGGTGTCAAGGAAGGTTTAGAAAGATGTCACAACAACAAATGTAAATATAGAGTTGCTTTATCTGGCTTCCAATCTGCCTTCGCTTAAGTTTTCTGTTCGAAGAGGAGATCTAAATTTTCTAAACAAACATACTATATATATATATCACTTACTACCTAGAACATAAATACATAAATTGATTATCTACTAAGATTTTTAGAATGAGCAAATGAAAATTTTGCGGTCTTTCGTAAATTCATCCAAACATGGCTTCCATTCTATAAGTAGCAATTCTAGCTAATACATTATCAACTCTGAGGGCAGGTGCATGAGGACTTAGTTCAACAGGTAGTCTGAAACCGCCATCTTTAGTAATTTTCAGCGTTTGATCGTTGTGTTTCCTGATATAGTCTCTAGTTAACAACTGCTCAAACATTGTGGATTTATCAGTGCAAGTTGTTCCTTCTAAATCTTGTTTATCGCACAACTTGTTTGACACCCAACTGTTCAATTTACTTCTTAACGTATAGCCTTCCTGTGACGTTTTGTTAAGATACTTGGGATATTCCCTTAATAATATTTGTTGGAACTTGTTTGGAATATAAGCTAACGAGCCTTCAAATAAAGTTGGTGTCAATGGTGAAATCTCTTCGTGAGTATAAAAATGTTCGTTTTTACAATGGTAAAGATCATCAATGTCAGCTTCTGTTCTATCGTTTTGCGCTAGCAGCGTCTTCATCTCTTTCTTGGTATTCTTTCTGGACGGATGGATAACTTTCTCAGATGACGCTAATGCTGTAATATCTATGTACATGCCTGTATTTGTATCTATGAATCTGGCGTCGATTACATTAGCCCCATTCCCTCTTTCTCTATCGAAGAAGAATGGACTAACGTCAAGTAAATAACTACCAACCCCTGTATCTTTCAAAAGGGTGGAGTCTTCGTTGGATGTGGTCGCATCGACTATTAAACTTTGGTTGTAATTTCTTGCAAGTTGGAATAAGCTTGCTTGTGTCACTTGAACATCAGCGTCAAAATCCCAATCTAACATCATCCCGTTGAAATTGTAGCCTAATAGGGTACCATGCGAAATCCATGTATGAATGTTAACGGTAGCAGCAAAGTTCAACCAAGCTTTAATTAGTCTGTGTAAATTTGATTTACGATCATATTCATTCATATCAACAACGTTGAAGAAACGCCAATCGAAGTGGGCTCCGTTCAATCTCTTATTGTAGTTGTTGGCTTCAAAAAAGTATTTAGGGTAATTAGGAGCAAGTACGCTTTCTCTTCTAATTGTTTCAACTATTTTGTGGTCCAAATGATTAGTTAAATCGCAGTTTTCGCTGTTTTCGCAATTACTGGTGACTTCAAAAATATGCTCTACCATTTCATGGTAAAGCTTTCTTAAATCCCATTTGAATTCTTTTGGCGGTAATACAACAGAATTAAAAGTTCCACGAGTATCATCATCCCCATGATTCACTTTTGAAGAAGGTCTATTTCCTCCAACTAGTCTAGAATGGTCTTTTTGTATCATTGAATCTGGTAGAACAGGTATCCTATGGTCATACGCCAAAAGTTCATCATGTAGTTTCTGTACCTCATCAAAAATATTTATCCCCTTCTCATAAGCTTTGACAAATTCTCCAGGGCCTTCAATGATATTTTCAAACTCCAAGTAATCTTTAATTAGATCATCTGTATGTTTTTTGTCACTTTCATCAGTTGTTAAAATGCTGAACGCTTGGTTTTTTCTCAATCCAGTCCCAAGAAAAAGCAACCTCTCAGGAACAGGCGCTTTGTGGTAAAGATAGCTCGCACCATATATGATTCTAGCTTCAACAGGTAGTTTTGTGGCATCTGGACCCGTGATAGCAAAATGTGGGTAATTTGACGACGGCAGTTTAGCGATATTGGATAAATTTAAATTTTGGCAAGCTTTAAAAGAACCGAAAATCCCCTGTTTCAATTTAATTTGGTTGGAGAAGGCCTCGCATGTGAAGCCACCTTTCGGTTTAGAACTCCTGATCCATTGATTACTTGGCTCAAGTCTATTGTCAAGATCTATCCAATCTTTCCAACTGAAAAGAATCCTAAAATCTGGTTTTAAAGTAGCTTGATTATTGTTGAGGTGTTTTCTAATATTGAATAGTGATAACGCGGCGATAATCCGCGGATCGTATGGGGAAGGATCTGTTGATTGTGGAGTATTTGGAAGGTATGTTGAAAAAGAGGAGGTTTTGATGTCTAATTGACTGAAACTTTTCTTTTCAAGCGAATACAATTTGAAAACTTCAGGAAGTCCAAATGGTTTTCTTGGGGTAAGATATTTCCAATTTGCATTGTTATTGAGTTTGGATAATTGAAACACGATTACTATGGTGCCCAATAGTAAAAGGAGCAAAACTTTGATTGATCTCCTGTGGAGAGCCCTTTTGATTCTATAAGTTGTGTTATTCCATCTGTATGGATAGTGCGGAGATGTAAATAGTTGCTTCTCCTTGACTGGCGATAAGGGGGATGAAGCTATCGATGAATATGGGGAGTTTGTAAATGCCGATGAAGAAGAAGGATAACTGGGACTGGAAACGGAACTAGGGGAAGTTCCAGAATTTGAAGAAGCTGGAAGTTGCGTGGCAGTAGTTATCTTAAGTATTCTTGGTTCGTACAACATTTTCCACTTCAGTTTCTGAATATAAATGCTTCTAATCTGATTGAAAATTGCTGAATAGGTAGGATGGTCTTCTACTCACTTGACCAAAAGTTGTCAATTAGCGCTCAGATCCAAGAGAGGAAGGTTCCCCCATAAACAAAAACTTCGCGGTCTTGTGACCAAATACAACAGTTTCAACCTAACAAATTTTGTTGCGGTTGGAATCTTGTTCCTCTTACAAAGCATGGTTACTCCAGTTCTTGAAGCGTCTGTTATATCATAATGACTGCTAGAACAGTGAATTACGCATCAAGGATAGGAGACTGTTTATTTGCACGATGCTCTATTCCCAGATCAAAAAGGGGAACAAGGGAAGTTTACCTCTCGTTCTGTTTTTTCTTTCCTTTGAATAGTCTTCCAGCTTTAAAGTCTTAAGTTGCCTGATATATTAGCAATTAATATGCTATGAACACATAGTTCTGTGTAGTTTAATGATGTATCGGTCCAGAAAACAATCAAAGTTGCGTATCGTCGTAGCCTAAAACACACAAAAGAAAAGGCAATAACTTATCCCATAATGGTTCCAAGACGCAAAAGACTAAAACTTTTTATATAAAGCTTGCTCTCATTCTATATAAATTACAGTCATCTTAAGCTAAGCTTTCTAGACAACTTTACTCCTGATGCAGTCAAGTATACGAACTTAGCCTTTATCCCACAGAGAGAAGGGGAAAATTTTCGTCTCCTCGAATCCGAGATAGTTTAGTGGATAGAATTCTCGCTTGTCACGCGGGAGACCGGGGTTCAATTCCCCGTCTCGGAGATTAGTTTTTATACTTTTAATTCTCAATTCAGTTTGTGAACACAAAAGATACTATGCACTGTATGCATACTGTTGTCCATTATTTTTTTCTGGATGTACAAGATTCAGCCCGTGGACCGTTATCAGAGAATACTTAAATTTACAAGATATATGAAATATACATTGCCAGCCGTCTAATATGCCACAATTTAAACATATAAAAATATAAAACAAGAACTATGATTAAAGATCTGAAAACCAAAGATTACAACCCAGTCGATTTTCCGACTCCAATATTCACATCCATGGGGATATTTATCATAGATGAGATCCATTTTCCTGGCGTAACATTACATGATATACTTGGAGGAGGAGGTCCTTTTGCCATTGTTGGTTCCCGAATGATTCTCAGTGGTTCCAACTCTAGGAGAGCGGCTTGGGTTCTGGATATTGGTAATGATTGTCCAGAAGTGATTTTTAACGAGTTGATGTTGTGGGATACGGGAGCTGTGATAAGATACGATCCAAGTCGCAAGTGTACTCGAGGTTGGAATAACTACAAAGAGAACGATTTTAGAGAGTTCAAGTATCTTTCACCAAAGATAAGAATCGATATTCCAGACTTAATGAAATATACTCATATGCTGAAATCAAAGTCATATCATTTATTGTGCTCTCCTGAGAGATGCTTAGAGTTATTGACCAAATTGAAACCACTGAGGAGTGACGAACCTGTTATTGTGTGGGAACCTATTCCTGACGATTGCACTCCTGGAAGTCTACAAAGATGCATTGATATATTGCATAGAGTTGATGTCCTATCTCCCAACGCAGCTGAATGTGCAGCATTTTTTGGGGAATCAGAACCAACAACGACTCACAACTGTGAAAGAATATCGGCCATGTTCTTAAAGTATATGACTAAGAGTGATGATGCGGCTATAGTTCTTCGATGTGGTGCTTTAGGCTGTCTACTGCTAACTAACAAAAGTAAAGTATGGTTCCCCCCATATCATACAAAGAAAAACAGAGACCCTGAAATGGTTATAGATCCAACTGGTTGTGGGAATACGTTTGTGGGTGCATTTTCTACTGGTTTGATTATGAGTGGTGGAAACTTGGAAACAGCTTGCGTTTGTGGGACTATTGCTAGTGGTGCCTCTCTTGAACAACATGGGATGCCAAAGTTATCACATGGAGAAAATGAGGAAGACTTATGGAATGGGGTGAGTATTGGTGACAGATTCCAGAAATACTTTGCTGACAATCCACAATTGAAGTTTGATTTGAGTACGCTTCCACAGAATTTCCAGTAAATACTAATAAATATTTAAATAGAAACATAGGTTAGGAGATGATCTTGAACATGCCATTATAATTGCGATAAAGCTATAGGGAAGTAATAATTGAAAATAACATTTGAAAAGTAAACTAATTCAATATACTAAGTTATATATAAACAGTAAGAAGTATCTAAAAATCAAAAAAACACACAGGACCCAAAGAAAGATGTCGTATATCCCATCATTAATATATTATGAACCATTTGAAGCCATTTACGCAAATTGTTCCTTTTCTAGTTCGTTGATGGATTCAACTAAGGTCTTACAGATAAAGTCACAATCTTCCTTGTTGAAGGTATAAGCTGGAGCAACAGTGATGTGGTCACCTAACACTTCCAATGAACCGTCTTCAGTCAGCTTAGAGTATAAGGTACCAGAAAGCCCCATAGAGGTCATACCCTTTTCGAAGCACTTGTTGGATAAAGTTGGACCAGCCTTAACAGAAGCTGGGAATGGTTCCTTGGTAGCTCTGTCGGCAACAATTTCGATGGATATGAAGTTACCAGCACCACGAACATCGCCAGCAATCTTGGAGTCCTTTAGGTTAATCTTTAATTGTTCCATTAAGTAATCACCTAAAACTCTAACGTTTTCAATCATGTTTTCTCTGTAGATCTTTTCTTGGACAGCTAAACCGACTCTACAGTTGAAATCGTGGGAGTGGTAAGTTTGCCCACCAGGGATATAATCAGAACCATTAGCGAAGGTGTCCTTAACCCTTGGTGAGATCAATAAACCGGCTAAAGTGACGAAACCGTTACCGATGGTCTTACCAACGGAACATAAATCCGGACCACCAGTGGTTAAACCGAAGTCCTTATGCATAAAAGTGTAAGGGTAACCACATCTTCCTAAACCACACATAACTTCATCTAACATGAATAAAGCACCGTACTTGTGGGCAATTGCCTTAGCACCATCTAAATAGCCCTTGGTTGGTGGGGAAGTACCAAAAGTAGAGCCACTCAAGGTTTCGAAGATAACACCAGCAACAGTGGTTGGGTCAACATCAATGAAAGTTTGTTCTAGTTCATCCAACAATTGTTGAGTGTATTGTTCTTCAGTGAAAGTTTCAGTAATATGTCTGTATGGGTAACATTGGGAAACTTTTGGAGTTTGTTCATCAGATAATAAGATGTCCTTGAAAGGGTACTTTCTCGAACCATCACCAATAGCCAAAGTACCAGTAGTGAAACCGTGGTAGGATTGCTTTCTTGATATGAACTTGAATCTCTTTGTGTCACCTCTTTCTAAGTGGTATTGTTTCATAATCTTTAAAGCGTTTTCGTTAGCTTCAGAGCCAGAAGAAGTCCATAAAGCAGAAGTGAATGCACCTTCAGACTTGTCACATAAAAACTTACCTAAGTCTTCAGCAGCCTTGTTCGCGTAGTAAGCACCAAAAGTGTAGACGGATTCCTTAGCGAACTTACCCATCAATTCAGTAACTTCTGGGTCAAGATGACCAATGGAACACACAGCAGCACCAGAGACAGCATCAAAGACAACCTTTTTTTCACCCGTGGTTGAGTCTTCTAAGATAATGTGCTTACCATCTGGTTTAGCGCCAACACATAATAAACCTCTGTCATCAACTTTTCTTTGGAAAACGTAAGAAGTTTGGGAGTCCACAGTCATTTAACTAATTGGTTATAAGTTATTTGTAACAGCTCTTGAATAAAGTGAAGAATATATAAAGAGCCAGTCGATATATATGTTTGATCTTTTCAATGAATTGTTAGGAGAGGCGAGAATGGATAAATCGAATAAATAGATTGCTCCAAAGGAGAAATCAGTGGATTTATATAGGTTTAATTTACAGGATATAAAATCAACGATTGAAGTTTTACAGATCGGGCGGCATTTAAGGATGCTTCCGGATTAGGAAGTATCCTCCAGCGATAAAGGAACGAGCGATAAGACTAAGCGTTGAAAGTCAAACAAGGCTGTGCTGAGGTATCTGCTCTTTTAATAATAGATGTAAGTAGATTTGGAAAGCCGCCAATGGCTTCTCGGGAAATCGCCTAAAACACGTTCGGCGGCTGCGGGAAGGGAAGCTTATTGCGATGGAGCTTCTCTATGAGGTGAAATATCAAACAAGGGATGACTCAGACGTTTGGATCGAAGGGTATTATTACTTTGGTTAATTACAATTTTGTGTAGACCGAGCTGGTAAGCATTCAATTATAAGAGTATTGAACAAGTACTCCCAGAGAAATTGAAATTTCGATATCAATGGTAATGTCCAATTTACTTGACTATACACTATCTACCAACGGGTTTAAAGTATCGAAAGTCCAAAATCAAAACCTTAAGAGCAGAACAAACGAATATCAGGGAAATCTGCCAATCATCATAAAAAGAACTTATCACGAATTTGCTGACCCTTACCGTAGGCATTACGAAATCAGGTGATGTGTTTAAACCTCACGAACAATATCTAGCTATATGAGGATGTAAACATAATTGCAATAAAGCGGTAACTTTGTATTTAAAGTAGATACATCAGTCTTTCTCTAAGCTTGTACAGTTTCTTTCTCAAATTAGAGTGATTTTTATGATGAAAGCTCCAACTGGTGGTGATTCGCAGTATTTTCAACTATTTGTCTACTTGTAATGGTTAGTAGAGCTGTATATTGCTAACAACCATATACAGAGCACTGCCCGGATCAAGAAACTTTGGGGGATCACTTTAGAGGTGAACATTTTGTTATTTTGACAGGCATATGGTTGCTTCATGCCATACTGTTTGTCTAGCTTCTATTCTTAATATAATGTTTGTCTCCTTGGATATCATAGCTTTGTGCGGAATACTTCCGACTGCTCAGAGTCACATCCTTTTCCCTTGATATATCAGACGGAATAGGACAAAACCCGACTATATATCGAGCTAACTCTTGAATTATTAAAAGCTTTATTCCACAAGACGTCTAGAGCTTTAATCTTGTAATCATCAAAAACCGGGAGCTTCCTCAAACTTTGGATGCCTTCAGTTTAGGGGCATCAAGCATCGGACTCCAATAGTGGCCCGTGAAACTATAAGAAGCCTTGTGGACAGCCTTCAACCATTACCATTTAATGGTGAGGTCCAAGCCTCTTCTTCGAGAACCAGCGGCAAATAGGCGCAGATTGTGCTTGGCTACGTTGCCTGTCTGATCCCACAAAAAAGTTGACATACAACAGTTATTTTCTTGTTTGTAGCATAACTACAGCCGATCTAACATAGGCATTTTTTAATTGAATATATGGCGGTTATTTTATTTTCAATTTCCGGTTCTACTTTGGTAGGCCAAGGTTTGCTGTTGAATTTCAAACCGCTGAAGATAATTACCCGACTAGGAAATTATGTAGACGGTAATTTTTCTCTATGTTGAAAAAATGGATCAAACTTTGGTAGATTTACTAAGTAATGGAGTATTATAATGGTTTAGTTTTGGCGAAGAATCTCTAGATATTACCTAGAACCGTCGTTTAACACACCAGCTTTTATTTCCCATGTCAGCTAACTCTCTCAGCTAAAGACTCATCTACAGACCACTAATCTTAATATCACGGCCTTCATGTAAAAGCAAGCACAGTTACGAAGCATAAGATTCATCATTCTGCAGTCAGTTGAAGTCTATTTCTAAGCATTCTCTCTCTTCCCAGACACTCATTCAGGACGTTAATATCCTCTGATAACTTTAGTTAACTTTTGTGGTCCTTACCCAAGGTCCTCATGGAGTTTTAGAGAATATACAACAACAAATAACTAGTACAAATGTGAGTTGAGCCGGAAAATTTTCGCCATTCATACTGTGGGCCAAACTTTCACCTGAGTATCGAGATTCGATCAAGGTAATTTATAACTCCCCTTCTCAATTGGATAGAAGTTGATCTTTTCATGAGGAAGTGAGTGAACAGCAAATTAATGAATGGAGAGGTTTTCATTGTCTTTTTTAAAATAGTGCCGTTACTTAACTACCTTATGCTATTGAAAGCACTTAAATAATCCTGAATCAATCATGATTGATTCATGTTCAGACGATCTATAGAAAATCAATTGCTTATTTTAACATTATATAACAGTATGGCAAAGAAAACGTCAAAAACAAAAATGCTGGTTTAAAAATACATAGAAGCAAAACAACAAGAAAAGCGCAAAAACACAAAAGCAGTAAAGAAAATTACTTAAATAGCACAATGTGAAAAAGGAAAAGAAAGAACCATTGTTCTACATCCACAACTTCTTCAAAACAGCAACCAACAACCAAACCGCCATATCACTAGCCCTAGAGATTTACCCTTTGTTGAGGTTTGCCAACGCCAGAATCCATCTCAAAATCATAGCCCCGTTCAATATTATCATATCTGCTATCAAAGGGATTTCTGCTTTCAAATTGCTGTTGCTTCTCCTTTCTTGAAAACATAGCGTGACGACCTTTATCAATAACGATTTTGGTTTCAGTACCATAAACAAAACCAGGGTACACAAAAGTTAGTGTCAATGTTGCCAATGCCATCATCATGGCTTCCAAAAACATAAAATAAACTTCTGTAATACTTAAATGACCATTCCAACCTTCTGCAAATTCGACCACTCTGTACACGGATCTAATGTAGACAAATGTCACAGACACTGAGATAGCCAACGGAAAATATTTGAACAGTGGTCTTTGTCTAATCTCAGCATACTTTCTAGAAAGATTAGAATTACCGAAAGCTTTCTTATCCTTATAATAGTTCCAAAGGTACAAATACCAACAAACTTGAAACACCGACATGGCTAGAATTTGGAAAACTAAACCACCGATCATTATGTTTGTACCTAAATTGGATCCTGATCCTGACGCAATACCACCACCTGCAGATTGGATCAAGATGGCAACGACGTCACAGGTAATGAAAATCATAGTGTACTGCCTTGGCTTCAAAACCGAAAACTTTTCATTTGTGATGACAATCATCTGGGAGAACAAGTAATAAATCCCAGCCATAGTGAAACATGGGGCCACAGTCAAGCAGGCCGATTGGATAGCGTATGGAATGACATCATCAAGATTGAAATGGCAAGCGATACGACAAGAGTAACCGATAACCTCTAAGAGTAGATAAATGTCCCAACTGATGGCAAACCACCATTGTTTATACATAACACCGAAAGCAACGTGGGAAGCCAAGAATAAGGTCATGACTACCACTAAAGCACCATTGCCTGAAATGCTTGGTGCATTACCTTTAAAAAACTGAGTTGACTTGACGAGAGAAACCATTGCCGACGAAGCAGAGGCAGCAGCTGAGGCAGCTGTTGATTTGACACTTTGGTCAGTGGCCGTTGCAGACAGTTCTAAGTAAGAGTAGTAAGTTAAGCTGGCTAGCACTCTATCATGTGTTTTGATAAGACCGCCAGATGCTGCACTTTCAGCAGTTACTAGGGCGTCTGTGACGGAAGCCAAGGCACCGTTCAACGATGAATAGACTGAAGTTATCTGAGAGTAAGGAATGGTAGATGTCATTACAGAGTGATGTTTGCCTTCTATACTTATTACCTGTAGTCAACAAAACAACTTTGCCAAATAAGCAATCTTTTAATAAGAGTTTTACAACCTACAAGAGATAAGGGAGCCATGGCAGTTTATATAAGTTAGAGAAAGGTAAAACGTGAAGTTAATGTTTGTAAAAAAGTAACGAAACATAATCAGAAGAAATGGTAGCATGCACTATGACATTTACTGTTGCCCCTACACAATACCCGTGGTCAATTGCCTGGGGGGCGCAGGAAATAGTTGCCCGGGTAATCAGTACAATATAGCCCCCTTGGAGGATTGGTTTGAAGGGGGCTGCCTGTACACCCTAAACACTCAACAGTTGAATCTATTTATAGTTAGGTTCTCGTATTGCTGAGCTATTGATAACCAGTAAAACAGAGGTGATCAGATTTGAAACGACCCTTTTAGTCGTGTTCGACACCATCTTCAACGTTAGACAATAGAACCACTTGAAAAAGATAAATAGATCAAGCCGAAAGCAGATAGATGAGGATTGCTAAGCCACCCGAAATCTGAGGCCCTGCTACGATATTCCGCTTTTGGGGCACAATAAAGATACGAGAATGAGAGCAAGAAAAAACACAAATGCCGAATAAGACGGAGTTACCTGACAATATATGCATATCCCTTCAAAGCTTCCTTCGGGATACTGACAATTTGATGTTTGAGCAAAAAATCTTACAAATAGAGTTTCTGTTTAGCGTTGATGTAAAATTCTCATCCAAATCCTTACTATATACAGGAAAATCCTTTCCGACAGACATTGATCATTTATGGACTCCTCCACTGAATTCGAGATTCTGGTAATTTCACAAATACCGATTTCACTGGACATGATTCTTTAGAATTATGTCACACAGTAAGGAGTCATCGCCAATACAAACGGAGACATAGACACCAAAAGTGGTAATCAGAACTTACAATATCAACTTCAATTTGTCAGCTAATTCGAACCTCCCACCAGACGGAAATGAAGCTTACTTAGCGGTGTGATCCCTGATGACTATAACGCCAGCTCCACAAGTAACAGACTTGACAAATCACTGTCGTATTGGATGATTAAAAAATGTTCTCTTCATCCACTTTTGATTGTAGCAGTACTTGTGCTTGTCCTGGACCCACAATTCTTTAGTACCTTTTGGTAAATTTCCTATGATGAGCGCATTCACTCAGTGAGTACCAGAATGCTCTATTTAGTTGGGGTAAACAAGAATCTAAAAAAATGGACGAGTCCGGAGTCGAACCGGAGACCTCTCGCATGCTAAGCGAGCGCGCTACCAACTACGCCACACGCCCAATTGACGGCAATTTTTGCAGCCTGATAACCTTACTGGTTTTGCACATCTTTCAGGGATTCTTCTGACCTTAAGATTCATACTTTATTGCTTGTCCACTTTTTTCTCCGTTGTTCTTCCCGTTTTCAAAAGAGGGAAATCTCTTTCTAAGCAAAAAGGTCCACCTATTTGTAATAATATATGATTGAAGACAAGTCAAACTTCAATTAATAACAACTAGCTACAAGACAACGAGAATAAGAGAAAAGTAGCGTAAAAGATTCTTCGAGAAACTGAAAGAAGGATCAAAATCAACGTTTCTTAAGCTATAATTTGCCTACCAACATCAACGGGATAAGTAATTGCATGTTCAAATACTTTTTGTGATTTAACTGTCACCCCTCAAGGCTCAATAATCAACTTCTATGCTTAATTGACAAGCGAAGTCCACATCGCTTGAATGAAAATGCCCCATTTGATTTCATCCATTTTTTCTCTTAACAACTCTGTCTTATGAATGATGTTTTTGACCAATATAAGTCACGTCCTTACTAATCTCGTGTTTGTTGAAATTTAGTTTTAGTTTTATTTACCAAAATGAGCATTCAAATACGCTTGTTAAAACATACGTACCCCAATCCGGGCTCTCTCACCTATTTAAGAAAACTGGGATAATATTTCGGACGCCGCAGGCTCCAGCTTTTGAAATATACTTCCCGTATACAGCCTTTCATTTCAATAAAGAGCCATACAAGAAGAAAGCGTTTGTTTTGAGCTTCAAACTGCTCCTGATATGGAGGTGCATTTTATATTTAAGAAAGTCCCACTATATATTGCTATCCTCAAAAAGCTCTTTAGCCAGAAAGAAAATACACCACTTAGGGCAGCAGCCAATCACAGCGGGGCGCTTTCTAAGCAAGTTTCGCACAGCCCAGTCCAACCAAGCTCTCCCCCGTTGTTCTCCCAGACGCCCCGCGGGCTCCACCGGGTGATTGTTGTGAAAAGCACGGTGAAGCCCCAGGGAACGTGTTCGACTCAAATGTTTTTTCTATGAAAAATTTTTCGAATTTGGGAACTGATTTTGGTGTCTGATTAGTCTTAGAAGGTAAATAAGAGTATAGCTGTTATAACTGATGAAATAGGTACACAAGTTTTTTACATAAATATCTCCCAAATTCATCAAATCCACAAACTATATCATACTCAGAATGAGTGGAAAGAATGCTCGTATTGCAATTGTCTCAGATGACAAGTGTAAACCAAAGAAATGTCGTCAAGAGTGCAGAAAGTCTTGTCCAGTTGTGAAGACAGGTAAGCTTTGTATTGAAGTTTTACCAACTTCTAAGATTGCTTTTATTTCAGAAACCTTATGTATAGGTTGTGGTATTTGTGTTAAAAAATGTCCATTTGGTGCTATCAATATTATCAACTTACCAACGAATTTAGAAAAGGAAGTGACTCACAGATACTCCGCAAACTCTTTCAAATTACATAGACTTCCAACTCCAAGACCTGGTCAAGTTTTAGGTTTAGTTGGTACCAATGGTATCGGTAAATCTACTGCTTTGAAGATTTTAGCAGGTAAAGAAAAGCCAAATTTGGGTAGATATGATGACCCACCTGATTGGGAAGAAATCTTAAAGTACTTTAGGGGTTCTGAATTACAAAATTATTTCACCAAGGTGCTAGAAGACAACATCAAAGCCATTATCAAGCCCCAATATGTTGATAACATTCCAAGGGCTATCAAAGGCCCAATGAACAAAGTTGGTGAATTATTAAAGGCCAAGTTGGAAAGAGAGGCAGAGGCCAAGAACATTATTAATGTTTTAGAGCTGAAAGGTGTCCTAAATAGAGAAGTTGCCAAGTTGTCCGGTGGTGAATTACAAAGATTTGCTATTGGTATGACTTGTGTTCAAGATGCTAACGTTTACATGTTTGATGAACCATCTTCGTATTTGGATGTTAAACAAAGATTGAATGCTGCTTACATTATCAGATCTTTACTGGGGCCAACTGTCTACATTATTGTTGTCGAGCACGATTTGTCGGTTTTGGATTACTTGTCAGATTTTGTTTGTATCCTATATGGTGTTCCATCTGTTTATGGTGTGGTTACCATGCCGGCATCCGTTAGAGAAGGTATCAATATTTTCTTAGATGGTCACATCCCAACTGAGAATCTAAGATTTAGAACTGAATCTTTACAATTCAGATTAGCTTCTTCTGATAACATGATCATTGATCAATCCAGAGGCTTTGAATACCCGCCAATGGTTAAGACTCAAGGGGATTTCAAGTTGACTGTTGAAGCTGGTGATTTCTCAGATTCTGAAATTATTGTGATGATGGGTGAAAACGGTACTGGTAAGACTACTTTATGTAAGTTATTAGCAGGCGCTATTGAACCGGATGAAGGTACCAAGGCTCCGAAGTTGAATGTCTCTATGAAACCACAAAAGATTGCTCCTAAATTCACTGGTACCGTCAGACAGTTGTTCTTGAAGAAAATTAGAGCTTCATTCTTACATCCACAGTTCAACACCGACGTCATCAAACCATTGAGAATTGAAGATATCATTGATCAAGAGGTTCAACATTTGTCTGGTGGTGAATTGCAAAGAGTTGCTATTGTGTTAGCATTAGGTGTCCCTGCTGACATTTACTTGATCGATGAACCTTCTGCTTACTTGGACTCCGAACAACGTATTATTTGCTCCAAAGTTATCAGAAGATTTATTATTCACTCTAAGAAGACTGCATTTATCGTTGAGCACGATTTCATTATGGCTACATATATGGCTGATAAGGTTATGGTGTTTGAAGGTACTCCATCTAAGAGTGCTACTGCTAAGAAGGCCGAATCGCTATTGACTGGTTGTAACAGATTCTTGAAGAACTTGAACGTTACTTTCAGAAGAGATCCAAACTCATTCAGACCAAGAATTAACAAGCTAGATTCCCAAATGGATAAAGAACAAAAGTCAAGTGGTAATTACTTCTTCTTAGAAAATGTTTCTTTATAAACTTTGCATTTAATTAATTATTTATTATTGGGATTTCATTATTGTTGTTTAATGGTTTGATTTTAGTTCTGGCATTCAAAAAAAAAAGGAAAAAAAGGACAATTATCTTTTTCAATTGTCAACGATCGAATAGGCGAACAAAAGCTGTTGGATTGAACACAGTGCATCAACTTATTCAAGTGACCCTCATCTTGTGATTCCTTTTCCGTCTTGCATATACTTAATATATTCCCTTCTATATTGCAGTTTTTCTATTAGTTTTTTTTGCTTTTCTCTTTAGTGTATATATACTATCTTCTTCTTCTACTTCCTACTGTTTTGTGTTTTAACGTATGTACCTTTGCCTTTCCTGCTCCCCGTGAGTCTAATATTAGTTTTCTGTTCCTCAGATAATAAGTATTTCCCACCTACTAAAATACCCTCCAATCATCCGACAAGGGCTCACAACCGCTCGACTTTTTATCGATATTCTGCACAGCCGTGAAATACCAACAGCGAAATTTTTTACGGAGACGTTCGTTAAGTATGACAACTTTTGGTTTCATCCACTGATCAGGCCAATTGAAAGTATTATGTACCTGAAAAGTTCTGGTGGTTCAATTCATCCTATCATCTCCCCTAGTCTGTATATATCTAAAATCTAAAGCAAACTTTTATTCATCAACCACAGCTACAATGACGGAAGAAGTTACCAAGAAGGTCGATGACCTAGCTATTGCTGTCGAAACTTCAGCTGCCTCCCCAACCCCAGCAACTACAGGTGAAGGGGAAGTCATTTTAGGTGCTGATGGTTTACCTTTGTCCAAGAAGGCATTGAAGAAGCTAGAAAAAGAAAGAGAAAAGGAGAAGAAGAAGGCCGAAAGAGCTGCTCAAGTTGCCAAAGAACAAGAAGCCAAGGCTGCTGCTTTAAACAACGATACTGCAAAAGAGAATTATGGTAAATTACCATTGATGCAATCCACCACTAGATCAGGTATTGAAAGAATCAAGTTCCCAACTTTATCTTCTGCTGATGCCGGCAAAGAAATTGTTTTCAGAGCAAGAATCCACACTTCAAGACAACAAGGTGCTAACATGTGTTTCTTATCCTTCAGACAACAAAGTGACCTAGTTCAAGGTTTATTGAAGGCTAACGGTGACTCTATTTCAAAGCAAATGGTTAAATGGACTTCTGGTTTAAGTTTAGAATCAATTGTTTTAGTTCATGGTACTGTCGTCAAAGTTGATGAATTGGTGAAGAGTGCTACTATTCAAGATATCGAAATCCAAGTTTCCAAGATTTACACTATTGCTGAAACCCCAGCTCAATTGCCATTACTTCTAGAAGATGCTTCAAGATCTGATGCTGAAGCCGAAGCCTCTGGCCTACCAGTCGTTAACTTAGATACCAGGTTAGACGCCAGAGTCATTGATTTAAGAACCATCACCAATCAAGCTATTTTCAAGTTACAAGCCGGAATCTGTTCCCTATTCAGAGAATTCTTAATCAGCAGAAACTTCACTGAAATCCACTCACCAAAGCTGATTGGTGCTCCTTCTGAAGGTGGTGCTAACGTTTTCGAAGTTAGCTACTTCAAGGGTAAAGCCTACTTAGCCCAATCTCCACAATTGTACAAGCAACAATTGATAGCTGCCGATTTCGAAAGAGTCTTTGAAATTGCTCCTGTCTTCAGAGCTGAAAACTCCAATACTCACCGTCACATGACCGAATTTGTTGGTTTAGATTTGGAAATGGCTGTTGAAGAACACTACCACGAAGCGGTTGATATGTTGGCTGACTTGTTTGTCTTTATTTTCTCTGAATTGAAGACCAGATATGCCAGTGAAATTGCCACTGTTAGAAAACAATTCCCAGTTGAAGAATTCAAGGTTCCAGCCTCTGGTGAGATGGTTAGATTACACTTCAAAGATGCCGTTGCTATGTTAAGAGAAGCTGGTAGAGAAATGGGTGACTACGAAGATTTAACCACTGAGAATGAAAAATTCTTAGGTAAGTTGGTCAGAGAAAAATATGATACTGATTTCTACATCTTGGACAAGTTCCCATTAGCCATCAGACCTTTCTACACCATGCCTGACCCAGAAGATCCAAACTACTCTAACTCATACGATTTCTTCATGAGAGGTGAAGAAATCTTATCAGGTGCTCAGCGTATCCATGACCCAGAATTATTGACTGAAAGAATGAAGCACCACGAAGTTGATCCAACTTCTCTTGGCTTGTCCGATTACGTCAATGCATTTACTTATGGTTGCGTTCCTCATGCTGGTGGTGGAATTGGTTTAGAAAGAGTGTTGATGTTCTTCTTAGACTTGAAGAACATTAGACGTGCTTCCTTGTTCCCTAGAGATCCAAAACGTTTACGCCCATAGATAGATAGTTCTCTATTTTATACTTTATGTTTGAGTTTTTTTCTCCTCCCCGCCACTACTCTTTCTTGTAGTTTCAGCCCATTGTTATTACCAAGCTAATTTGAACCTCATGTCTCAACATTTTCGTAACCCTTAAGTCTTAGTATACTGTAACCTAATGCAGTAGTATAGGAGGTGCTGAAAACACCGTTCTGTGGTAATCATCGAAGACCTGGTCATCGTCTGTTGCCACTCCGCCGCAGTATCTTAAGGTACCGCGCCTGGAAATCTTGCGACTGATAAAAACAATGAGAGTGAAACCAATTTGACCACATCTTCATTTTGGCACTTTGTTTTTAGACCCCGTTCTGAACTTGACACTTCCATTTATCTGAACCTCATACTGGCAATATAAACTCAAGTTGAAATAAGTCAGATTCTCGAATGCCCAACCTAAGTTAACAAAATGGCAGAACCTATTGATATTCCATCCTCATTGGGCGAAGTGCCAGCAACCACAACATCATCCTTGTCCGATGATCAAAACGCTCCTAGAACTCCGCAAAGAAATGAAATTGTGGATGAAGCAACTGAGAAAGAGAATGGGTTTGAAATTGAGCCTAGCTCTTATAATATGACTAGTGACAGTTCAGCTATTCACTACTCTTACACCGAAGATAAACTTCTAAAAGATCAAGATGCTAAAGTTAAGGCATTCAACTCCATTGCAACTTCTCCGAAGTTAGGATCTAGATCATCATCCGTCAACTCTTCAAGTACTAGAAGAGCCTCTGTTGCTGAATTTGTAAACCCACCACCTCCTCCGATGTCTGCATTATCAGCTTCTCCTTCGATTCCAAAATACTCAAGCACAAATCTTCGTACATCAGCTTCCCAAAACAAGTTTTCCTATAATCCAACTACCCATGAAATGATACCTCTCACTGCTGCTGCATTAGCTTCCAAGCCTAGTGAATCCTCGCTAATGAAAGAAAAATTTAAAATGGGCAGTTTACTAGCCAATGATCACAACTTAACTACTGAAGAGCCATCCAAGGAATTAATTGATATTTACAAGAGTCTTGAGAAATGTATCAAGATTAGAGAGAAATATCAAAAGATCTCTTTACAGAGGCCCGAAGACAATCCAAAGAATCAACCTGATTGGAAGATTTATCCGGATCCTCCTCCTCCATTTTGGAAGAAGGGTGACATTTTCGATTCTCAATCTGTAGAAGATTTCGGTGACCAGAAGGCTGAGAACTTTTCCATGGAAAAATGCGTTATCCCCGGTCCTGATGAATCTGTGGATTTTATATTAGGTGACGAAGATGTTTATCAAATAGTTGACCCTGAAACAAAGAAAAACTTGGTGAGTATTCCAACCATCAAGGATTATTTCATGGATTTAGATCAAATTGTGTCAATTGCTTCCGATGGTCCAACCAAATCTTTTGCCTTCAAGAGATTGGAATATTTAGAAGCTAAATGGAATTTATACTTTTTATTGAACGAGCATGAAGAAACGTCTGAATCTAAGAGAAACCCACATAGAGATTTCTATAACGTTAGAAAAGTTGATACTCACGTTCATCACTCTGCTTGTATGAACCAAAAACATTTATTGAGATTCATTAAACATAAGATGAGACATTCACCAGATGAAAAAGTTATCAAGAGAGATGGCCAAGTGTTAACTTTAAAGCAAGTGTTTGAATCTTTGAACTTAACTGCTTATGACTTGAGTATTGACACTTTGGATATGCACGCTCATAGAGATACCTTCCATAGATTTGACAAGTTCAACTTGAAATATAACCCAATGGGTGAATCAAGATTGAGAGAAATTTTCTTGAAGACTGATAATTACATTAATGGCAAATACTTGGCAGAGCTGACAAGGGAAGTGTTTGATGATTTAGAGTCCTCAAAGTATCAAATGGCCGAATATAGAATTTCCGTTTATGGTAGATCACTGGACGAATGGGATAAGCTGGCGGCTTGGGTTATTGACAACAAGCTGTTTTCTCATAATGTTAGATGGTTAATTCAAATCCCAAGATTGTACGACATTTATAAGAAAGGTGGAATCATTAACAGCTTCCAAGATGTTGTTAGAAACTTATTCCAACCATTATTTGAAGTCACCAAAAACCCAACATCTCACCCAAAGTTGTTCATCTTCTTACAAAGAGTTATCGGATTTGATTCAGTTGACGATGAATCAAAGGCCGATCGTAGATTCCACAAAAAATATCCATTTCCAAGAAGTTGGACCTCTGACGACAATCCACCGTACTCATACTACACTTATTACTTGTACGCTAATATGGCATCATTGAATCAATGGAGAGCCAAAAGAGGATTCAATACTTTTGTACTACGTCCCCACTCTGGTGAAGCTGGTGATCCCGAACATTTGATCTGTGCATTCTTAGCAGCTGAAGGTATTTCTCACGGTATCCTATTGAGAAAATTACCTTTCATTCAATATTTGTACTACTTGTGTCAAATCGGTATTGCCATGTCTCCGTTATCTAACAATGCCTTGTTCTTAACTTATGATAAGAATCCATTCCCTGCTTATTTCAGAAGGGGTCTGAATGTGTCTTTATCAACTGACGATCCTCTACAATTCTCGTACACTAGGGAACCATTAATTGAAGAATATTCAGTCGCTGCACAAATTTACAAGCTGTCTAACGTTGATATGTCCGAATTGGCAAAGAACTCTGTCTTTATGAGTGGATTCGAGTATCAGCTAAAGAGACATTGGCTAGGTGCAAATTACTCATTAGGTAACGATATTCAAAAAACAAACGTTCCTGATATTAGAGTCTCTTACAGACATGAAACATTGAACATTGAACATGAGTTAGTGAAGAGATACGCTCATCTGAATGATGCATAGGTCCATGTATTATGTTTGATCAATCGATTAATTAATTAGAAATCACTGGTGTTGTGTGATGTACTTGTATTCCAGCTTTTTTTGTTACTTCATTTTTAGTCTTTTGTATATTTTTTTAGTTTTAATTTTGATTTTTTTCTTTTTAAGTTATAAATATAATAGATGACTCTTCCAAGATTATTTTTCTGAGAGTACAAATTGTAGTAACGTTTTCTATCCTATTATCTATTTACCAGCACGGTACGGAACCGGGTTCACATTTATAGCCCCAAAAACCACTCCTTCTCCTTCTTCAATCTTCTTGTAGATAACGTCTTTATAACTGTTGGGTATTAAGTCATTTTCAAACTCCACAACCTCTTGCGGAGTTTTAAGAACAGGGATATTCCACCAATCTCTGAAATTGCAAGCAAAACCCTTATCGAAAGGATGCTCTACCTGACTCAAAGAAACGATAACTCTTATATTCTTGCAAACAGGATGTCTTACACTGAAATGCCTTAGTTGACTTTCAATTTGTTTTTCAAGTTCTTCTCTTTTCTCCATTTCAACACCCTTGTTCAACAGAGATTTTAGTCTTCTGGTTCTCTTCGACTTCAGCATGTCAATTGTAGTCTCATTGATACTCAACATATGAAGCGTTGAGGCATAAAGTGTAGTGACCATAAAGAGAGCTAACCCATCGCCTATGGCCATAAGTATTTCAGCGGGATGTAGGATGTTATTTGCCGAAAAGTCACGGATATCACCTACGTAGCAAAACAACGAAATCAAGCAAATCAAAAAGAATATGATGCACATTGATAAAAAAGCTAAGAAATTAACGTAGTTAGCATGACCAATCGTACCACCAATAAAACCACAGTAATGATCCATCTTTGGAATACACTTATTACTTCTTGAAAAATGATGTGATCGTAACGTTTTAACGCTGGAACAAGTTGGGCACCAAGTAGGCAGCCCTCTTTCATCACATTGAAAGAAATCAGGGGGTTCTATAAATTGCGTTAAGGTCTCATCAATGTGTGGTTCATCACTATCTAGTAACAGCTTACTGTGAAGCTCACCATTTGAGTAGTATTTGTTTAGGTTATATGGTGGTACTTTCACACTCAGGGATCCCGGGCCTTTTATAAATATCATTGCCCAGTTGTAAAATAGTAGGAGGAGAACTACGTTCACACCTACTATCAATCCAATGGCAGTACTGTGGTGATGTAGTTTGTCATAGAGCTTTGTCTTGCAGAATAAATAGCAGTATGAGTATTCTGTGAATCCAAACCAACATAACACAAATAATGGGAAAAGTGGGCGTGTTAACGTGACAAAGTTCGGCATGGCTCCATTTGGATTGCTCTTTAATTATATAGGTGTGTTGATTTCTATGAAAACAAGTTGTTAGAGGAAAGTGATACAGGAAGAGTTAAAAGTGAAATCTGACAGTTGTAAATGATGAACTATTTTAGTTTGATTTACCACTGGACATTTCTTCTAAAAATTAATGATTTCATTTCAAAGCAGCAACGGTTCAATATGAATATGAAAGAATAAAGAAGACTACAGTGTTTATTCAGGAAAGATAGTGAAGAATAACATCCAACGAGAAAACACTTCCGTATTTTGGAACCCCGATGAATTAATTGCTGGAAGGTACTTCAGTGGAGAGCTCTATCATTATAGACCTATCTATATAGGTTCTCTTACACATATTCTTCTATTTACTTGTATGTATATATATACTTAAAGACCCTTTAGTTGAGTAACATTAATCAACATTCTATTTAGTCTAGGTTTGTCTTCCGTGAATGCATCCCCTAGTTTGTAGTTCTCCTTAATCGCAGTTAAATCTGCAAACCTATCCAAGGTGGAATCGTTAAATTCCAGCACATTTCCATCAACGATGGATTTCAAACCTTCAAATATCTCATTAAAGTCTTGGGATTCATCAGCTTTTAGAACTTTTAGCACAACCAAGTTACTGGAAGTAGCTGATATACCAAACTTGCTCAAGCATTCCATGATGTTCCGTTGCGGTCCCAAATCGAAGATGAGCTCTGTATGTAAAGTTTTCGATTTCAACCTGTTGAAGTTGTCATCCAAAAGACATTTATATATAGCACTGTATATTTGCTCTGTTGATAGAATATTTTCGCCGTTTATGAAGGCAAAATCGTAGGCTTTGTTTCCCTTGAGAAGATTGGATTTGATCTCATCGGTGTTCTTGACGTTGGTGAAGTAAGTGGCAAGTACTTTGTACTTTGGGAATTGTGAGATTTCGAGTATCTTATAAGATGGTTGGGACATTGTTTAATTAGATACAAAGGGTATTAAGAAGTGTATAAGTGCCCGTATCTTGCCAACAACAGACCACACTTTGATCCACAGCTTTTAAGGAAAGGAAGATCAACTTTTGTCATTTTCAGAAAACGTCCCGCAGAAAAACAAACAGGTTGAATTCGGAGACGATTTGGATTCTGTTTGAGATCAACCTCAGTTTCTGATCTGTACCCAGTTACTCTTTTATTGACAATAGATCCATTTCTACAACAAACATAACCTGCAAATACAGCAACTGCCGTCGAAACTGATTCATAACTAATTGGACACTTTAATTGAGCCCGAACTTCTCTGCAAATCAGTTATCTCGATCAACAATTTCCTTAACATGTCTGATCCATTCGATGACAATCCATGGTCTAGTCCTGGCGATACTATACCATCTACCTCAGCCATTGAAGACGCAGAATGGAACAATCATACGCCAAATAAATCCGCCCTTTCGTCAGACGAAGAGCAAGGGTCTGAAGAGTCGATCGATGATCCATTTGATAATGCTGAAGTTAAACCAGCTCCACTTACTGATTCTAACCCTTGGGGAATATCTTCTTCATCGCTCGAAATCATACCAAAACCTACCATTATACCCACAGTGGTTCCAACAAATGAAACATTATACCAAGATACAGAGATAACTGAACTAGCTACAGATGCGATAATAAATACTGAAATTGATAGCAGTACAACTGACATCAATCAAGCTGGAGAAGATGCTCGTGAAGAATCACAACACACAACAATTGAAGATGTTTCAACAGAGTCCCAACTAAACAATCAAAGCAAGGAAGCAGTTGTTGAAACATTCAGCTCTGGTAAGGAGGAACTTGACGAAGAAGATGTCGATGAGGACGACGACGATGACTTTGGATCCTTTGAAAGCACAGAAGTCAAACAGACAGAACCAATACCAGATCTAGTATTTACCGAATCTATAGACAGTTTACTTTCAGTGATATTCCCGCTAAAGTCCGGGTTCAATGCATCAACTGAGTCTGGGCCTACCGATAATAGTTCTCTTCTTTCCATAGGTAATGCCCTAAAAGACTATGGCATCCTAGTGTCACGCCAACGTCAATACAAGTACTCGGAAGTTCAGATATCCAATTTCCGCTCTCGTGATTTCATATCCGTTAGTAAAATACACAATGAACTGCAAAATATTTCCAAGGAATGGACGAGCGTTGAAAAGCATATCGCAACAGATTCTACCCAAAGGAAGAAACAACAATATACAAACCTATTCAGTTGGTCAACGACGTCACAGTTTCCAGAGCAAGAAAAGAAGCCAGACTTGTTGAAAAAGATGCCTCAGCAGGTGAATCAGAAGCTACTGAAGTTGGCTTTCGCTAGATCTCGGAAGATTATAGAAGAAAGACAAGCAATTGCTGAGCAAAATAGAATAAGACTCCTTAGAGAAAAGAGGGAAAGGGACGAACGTATCAATCTAGAAAAACAAAAGAGAGAGGAAGCAACAAAGAGATATAAAAACCCAGATGAAGCGCCTGCTGGTTCTGATATTGCAAATAAATCAAAGAAGTCCATATTTAGTAAACTATTTGGAAGTGGAAAGTCTAGAATAGCCTCAGACAGTCTTTCCCACGACAAAGTCATGTCTCCTACTCCAGAAGCCAGCGAACCCGAAAACGATACTGAATTTGGTAACAATGATATCTTATTCAATCTTGAAACTACCACAGATTCCAGCATCAATAATGATTTATTTGGAGATTTCAATGACAGTGATGAAGATGAAGATGTATCGTTTGGCGGTTACAATCAAATCAATTTTGACGAAAATGATGACCATAATGAAAAGGGAGACATCAACAACAACAGCAGTGAGAATAAAACTGGTTCTGCTAATGATGATACTAATGAGAGCTTTGAAGATTCTTTACAAACCCCTATAGAGGCCAACCCAGTGAACTTATTTGATGCCTTGTCAATATTGCCGGAAATCACAGAGTTACCGACGGCCAGTAAAACGGCTGATTCTGAATTGATTCCTGCAAAGCAAGAGAAATCAAACGAAAATGTGATTGAAGATGATCAAAATGTTGAGGTTGAAGGGTTCTCTGCAGAGCTCACCGCTCCATCAAAGATGGATTTTCAACATAATACCGTGGAGATAACACCCATCGTAAAGTTAGCCAATAGCCAATCAAGTGTTAAGTTTGCCCCAAATAAATCTGCCGTGAATAAAAACAGCAACGATGCAGGTACAGTTGAAGGTGGAAGTGATGACGAATTCTCAGACTTTATGACATCTCCTCCTCCAGAGAACTTTGAAGAACATAGTCTGGTAATGCAACCTACGCCAATGTTAATGAATAGACAATCAAGCGTTAGAATTCCACCGAGTGTTCCTTCTCCAGCAACCGAAGTCGAAGATGAAGATGATGACGACGATGAGTTTTCTGATTTCATGACACCTCCCCCTCCGGAATCAGTTCCCCTTCCCCAACTTATCCAGCGACATGCAAGTTCCAACAACCAAATAAGATCCCAACTACACAAACAAGTTGCTTCAGTAAATCACTCTGATTCAGATGACGATTGGGGAGACAACGCTGAAGAGACCCTAAAGAGTACGCGTGGCTTATACTCTAAGCCGGGTAATAAATGGGCATCGTTTGGATCCATGAGACAAACTCAATTACCGAAATTATCATCGAATTTTGCATCATCTAATCAAAGCACTGGATTGAATGTGAGCAAGAGACAAGTCGGTACTCGTGGAAACACTACTAGTGAAATACCGGAGGATTTAGTTCCTGCATCTAACTCTATATCGAGCTTTTATCATAACTCAATAATCAGTACCGACGATAGATACTCTAGAAGTGGTTCAATATCAAGGAAGGGAAGTGTGAAATCAACGAAATCCGCTAACGCACAAAGCTCACAAGCCCACATTCCTAGTTTAATAGATCTATAAAGTGATAGAGTGGTCCAGATGAAGCTGGATTTATTGTTTCATATTATGTACTTCTCTATATACGGATAACGGTACAATCTAAGTTACAATTTACAAGTTAGACTATTCTAGAATACCTCCTATGTCTCAAAAAAAAGGCACAACTGAAACTGACAACGTAGAACGCAAATCAGTTTATTTCTTTGGGAGGTTCTTCGTGACTGTTTTTGGTTTGATAATCTTGATACCATTCTTGAGGAAAACATAGGACAATCCACTGATAACTGTAGTACATGCAACAGTCCATTCTAAACCTTGTAAAAAGCTCAAGAAGGTTCCAGCAGTTTCTGCAGTAACATGATCCAAGAACACAGGTTTGATGACCATGATTCCGATATAAACCATTTGCAAAGTGGTATTCACTTTGCTGATCATATTTGGCCTCACTTCAGCACACACAATACTGAAATCCCAATATCTTAAGAACGTTTTAGGAGCAGGTAAGGAAATGTATCGGATTACAGCGGCGCCCAGAAACAGTAAGATATCACGGCCTAAAATAATGCTAGCAATGTACATAGGGATAGCTGATGCTTTTGCTAAACACACAGTACAAATAACCATGAGCGCTTTATCGGCAAGGGGGTCAATGATGGATCCAACAATTGATTTAAGGTTGTATTTTCTAGCTATGTAACCATCCAAAAAGTCTGTCACCGAAGAGTAGACGAATAAACCAAGAGCCAGGTTCGATTGACCCTTCACGATGAGGTATCCAATGATAGGGGCCGAGACAAGTCTGGTGAAAGTTAGCATGTTTGGTACTGTGTATATGTTCTCATGGACCTCTGGAGGGATGATCTTTGCAATGCTTTCTTTGAGTTCTTTACTTTGTATCTTTAATTGATTCGATTTTTCAACAGTTTTATCTTTGAATTGCTTTGTTTGGTCCTGTAGTTTTTTGGATCTTTCAATAGTCTTGACTTTCAATTCTTTGGTTTTCCCTATCACTTGGTCGGCAGAGTACTTGAAATCCTTAAACAATGGACTATGTATTGAAAATTGCCTTATCAATATCATCTGTCTTGTGGTTGACGGCGAACACCATTGCCGAAGTTTGATGAATCTATGTTTTCCAGGACTTCCAATAAGCACGCTTCTGGATGGAATAACGAAAGCATTTATCGGGACGAGTCTCAAGCGGGGGAGAAGTAATTGCATTCTTTGATAGTGAAATAAAAGATATCAAGTTAAGACAAGGACAAATAAGTTGATAGAATCCAACAGCATCTGCATGATTCACAAGATGACTCTTTTATCTTTAACTTCTGCCCGAATGAATTGGTAAAATGATTCAGTTGGTGAATCGCACTTTTCAAGTTGCTTTGGAAAAATCACCGAACGGCGGCTCTTACATTTGATCCACTGAACAACGTCACTGGAACGAAGAGACCGGACTGGATGGACGGCAATATTACCAAAGCCATAGTGATGAAACATCGGCCTATAGAATTCATACACCGTGGATGCTATTTAAGTCCACTATACTACGTAAAACCATTTTTAGAAGAAATATAACCACTTTTAAAACCACTTTTAACAACGGATTCTTCAATACATCACTACTTGCCAACAACGGAATGAATGTGCTAGTTTATTCTGGTCCTGGTTCCACGCCGGAGAGTGTCAAACACTGCCTAGAAACTTTAAGACTCTTACTATCTCCATACTATGCTGTCTTTAGCGTGGAAGCTAAATCACTATTGGAGCAACCATGGGCAGCCAAAACGTCAGTGTTGGTTTTTCCAGGAGGGGCCGACTTGCCAATGTGTAGACTGTTCAATGGAGAAGGAAATAGAGAGATTGAGAAGTTTGTCAAGAAAGGCGGTAAATTTATTGGATTTTGTGCTGGTGGATATTACGCTTCTGCTAGGTGTGAGTTCGAAGTTGGTGATAAAAACATGGAAGTTAGTGGCCCTAGAGAGTTGAAATTCTTCCCTGGTATTGCAAGGGGTAGCTGCTTTAAAGGATTTTCCTATGAATCACACATCGGTGCTAGAGCTACTTTATTGAATGCTAACAAAGATGAAGCCTTTGACCTTGATGGCCCGTTATTCAACTACCACAACGGTGGAGGTGTCTTTGTCGATGCTCACAAGTACCCAAACACTAAAGTCCTTGCTACTTATTCAGAGCCAATTGAAGTCGACAACGGTCCTGATGCACCGAATGCTGCTGTTATCTTATGTACGGTTGGCAAAGGTACAGTTTTGTTAACAGGAACGCACCCCGAGTTCACTCCAGATTTATTGAAGCCTGGCCCAGAAGCTTCATCTGCCAAAACAATTGCAACTTTGAGAGATTCAGATAAACAAAGAATCTCTTTCATGAGACAGTGCCTAAAAAAGCTGGGACTAAAAGTTAATGAATCAGAATTATCAAGACCGTCATTAACCCCCTTGTTGATGATATCATTGGAATCAGGAGGCGCTCACAACCTCATTGCAAAGCTAGAAGCTGACGTTGGCTATCAAATTCAGAACATTATGAACGTTGGTACCGACAGCTTCAGAATTCATAAGACTTTGAATGCATTCACTGGATTACAGCACAAGGAAGGATATGAAGATCCTGATTTGGCAATCAAAGATATCTTTGTTTGTGGCGATGAAATACCGGACAGAAGCGTGACCCCTTACTTCAACCTTCAAGGGTTCCGCAAATTATTAGCTGAAACCTACAAAGAAGCAGGTTACAGCACTAAAGACGCATTTGGTGCCACTTTTATGTATGGTGAGGTTTTAACGTCAACTAGTGTTCTAATGGATAGAAACCCGCAGTTCTTACGAAACATACCTGATGGTTTTACTATTCATGGAACTACCCAGGTTTCAGGAAAGGGTAGATCTGGTAACGTTTGGGTCAATCCACCTGGCGTTGTTGCTGTTTCAACTTTAATGAGACTCCCTTTAAATTCAATCTCAGGTTCTAAATCACCCATTGTATTCGTTCAATACCTCTCTAGTATGGCGTTTGTTGAAGCGGTCACACAGTATGGACCCGGATACGATCAAATTCCAATTAGAATTAAATGGCCAAACGATATATACATTCTACTACCAGAATTTATTGGCAAAGAAATTCCAAAGAGTACAGGTGAACCAACATACGCTAAAATCGGTGGTATTTTAGTCAACACCAACATTTTAGACAACCAGTACAATTTAGTCGTTGGCTCTGGTCTGAATTTATCCAATACGGCACCAACGACCTCAGTCAACTTGTTCATCGAAGAGTACAACAAGTATTGGGAATCACAAGGAGACCACAGGAGGAGATTAGATAGAATCACAACAGAGAGATTGGTCGCCAAATACCTCGTTATATTCAACTCAATGTTCAATAGATTCAAAAGTGAAGGTTTTGCTCCGTTCTTCGACCTATACTATAAGCACTGGTTACATACCGACCAGATCGTCCATATTCACCATCAAGGAAACGTCAGAGCCAAAATTTCTGGTATTAGCGGAGATTGGGGTATGTTGCTGGCCAAAGAAGTTGACGTGCATGATAAGCCAACTGGTACTGTGCTTGAGTTGCAACCGGACGGTAATTCATTTGATATGTTCAGAGGTTTGATCTCCAAGAAGAAATAATGTCGATATTACCCTGTGTCCCCCTTGTTGTGATAGAGTCCTGATGCTAGATAAATAGTAGAGAACACTAATATACCTTTTTTTGATTACAAAAACCAAGTAAAAATACAGTAGTTAATTTATTTATTATAACGTTAAGACGACATATATAATTTTTTTTAGAATCAGAAATTGATAGATTCTTTTTTTCCTTAAAAAGAACACAACGAGACAGATATAGAAATAATCACGAAAAAGAAGAAAACAAATTGGCCGGTCCGTTTTGAGATACGTATTTCAGAATATATGCTTTACCATCATTCAAGGGACAGATAAACTCAATTAACAATTTAAATTTAGTAGAATTGTAAATCTCGTCCCGATAGGAACCCACAAGTATACAAAATGAAATAAAATATAAACTCATTCCTTGATGTAGTTTTTTTTTAAAAATACAAAGTAAACGCTTCCACAGAAACAAGCTAATTAGGGAGGATACATCAGTTCTAATTCTTGCTCTCACTATTTGGAGAGTATGATGGGGAAGTTGGGGAATACTGTGGGGATGTTGGTGAGTATTGTGGGGATGTTGGAGAATATTGGCCACCAGTTGGGGAGTATGATGGAGAAGTTGGAGAATACTGTGGTGAGGTTGGGGAGTATTGAGGAGATGTTGGGGAATACTGACCGCCAGTTGGGGAGTATGACGGTGAAGTTGGGCTATATGACGGTGAAGTTGGGCTATAGGATGGGGAAGTTGGGCTGTAGGATGGGGAAGTTGGCGAATAAGATGGGGATGTCGGTGAATAAGAAGGGGAGGTTGGTGAGTAAGATGGGGAGGTTGGTGAGTAAGATGGAGATGTTGGTGAGTAGGATGGAGAAGTTGGACTGTAAGATGGGGAAGTTGGGGAATACGAAGGAGATGTAGGACTGTAAGAAGGAGATGTTGGAGAGTAAGATGGGGATGTTGGTGAATATGAAGGAGAAGTTGGAGAGTAAGACGGGGAGGTAGGACTGTAAGATGGCGATGTAGGGCTGTAAGATGGGGAGGTCGCACCGTAAGCTGGTGAAGTGGCACCATAAGCTGGTGAGGTAGCACCATAAGCTGGGGAAGATGGTGCGTATCCGCTTGCTCCTGAGAATGGTGAAGTCGGTTGGTATGCAGACATACCACCGTATTCCGTGAAACCACCACTACGGTCGTCATCGGCACCAGATGTAATCATTGGTGAGAAGGCAACTCTATCATCCTCCATATCCGCATCAATAACATCGTCCTTGAAGTGATCATCTTCGTAGGCAGTAGCAGAACCTTCAACAGTCTTGATAGACAAAGCAGTAGGAGCGTTGACAGGTGCATCGGCTGGCAACAAGGATAATTTTTCTTCATCAAGGTAAACTTCAAAGGAACCAGTACCGAATGGGGCTAATTGACCCAAGATAACGTTTTGAGAGACACCATCACAAGTATCCAATTCAGCAGAAGCACCAGCTTCAAATAGAATTTCAACGGTTTCTTCGAAAGAACATCTCATCAAAGCTCCAGTATCGTTTCTATTGAAACCATGTCTGGAAATGGCAACCAAGTGACCTCTATATGTCATCAAATCAACCAATAAGGCCAAATGTCTATAGTTAACATAAGAACCATCGAAGGCAATGACGTTCATAATCTCTCTATATAGTGCACTTCTAGCGGCCTCAATACCCAAAACAAACAAGATTTCCACGAAGGAATTTGAATATGTTCTTGCGGTATCGATACCTTCAACGGTTAAGACATCGGCTAAATTAACACCGTCCGTCTCTAAGACCCATTCTTCCTTCTTAGCATAGTCGCCGGTATCATCGACGTATGTCTTATCATACTTCATCATGAAAACCCTCGTAATACCAGTGATACCTCTCAATGAAATAGATTCCAACATTTGGGCTTCCAAAGCCTTCAACAAACCATCTTCGGTTTCTTCTTCCTCTTCATCCAATGATTTCTCTTCACGAACAATTCTACATCTGATAACTAACTTCTCAGCATTATCTTCAGACCAAATGACGAACAAGTCATCGCCGAAGTTTTCCATGATCTTACCGGCAACTTGACTCATGGTTAATTGTTTATCTAACATCTTTGCTCTATCAAGCTCTAATCTCAATAACCATGGCGATTGCTTATGTAAGTTTTCTTCGACTTTTTCATCAGGAATGGCAAAGTAAGCCTCCACAGTATCAATATCATCTTCAATGATCGTACTTTTCGGATCTGGGTCATAGTAAATTTCGGTAGATGCAGTAACATTCTTCAAAGTAGTATGCTCAATTGCAGACTGAATCGACTTAGCCTTTTCAATATCGGTTGCATAACTTTCTTGCAAGTAAACAGTCAAAGCTGGAGTCTTGACGTTTTTGGCAACGTTTAAAATTTCCTTTAATCTTGGAACACCCAAAGTAACGTTCTTTGAAGACACACCAGCATAATGGAAAGTATTCAAGGTCATTTGAGTGGCAGGTTCACCAATAGATTGGGCAGCAATGACACCAACCATCTCACCAGGGTTCACCAATGACTTGAAGAACTGATGTTCAATAGTACCGATAACCCATTCAAACGCATCTCTGTTTAATCTGAATTCTTCTAAAACTCTTCTAGTAGCTAATCTGGATCTGACCAAACATTGGAACAACAAAGTTGCGTTTTCTTGGGCTTCATCTAAAATACCACCGCTACCTCTAACAACGATAAACTTCTTACAAAGCTTTTGAACAGCTTCAACGATTTCTGGAATTGTTAGATCACTTGCCTTTGCTTGATCAACATGGAAAATTTGTTGTGCATTTTGGACAATTCTACGAATGTTGACAGGCAATGGCCAATTATTCTCACCCGTAATAAAACATTCATTTCTCAAATAATCTCTGTCCTTAACGAGCTGTTCAAATTCTTCGTCCAAAGCTTTTTGTATTTCAATATCACCAAGAATTTCAGTACCGTATTCAATGTAGTCAGGACGGATCGATTTTTCAGCATTCATCAAGTCAACACGATACTTCTTCTCGAAAGCAGCGCTGGAACCAGGAATGGTATCAACTGTTTGCTTTTCAACTTGAGTACCATCAATACCATCTTCACCGTAAATGAATTGAATAATATCACCTAAGGAATTTCTAGTAGTACCATCGTAATGAACCATGATATCTTCCAAAGCCTTCAATAGACGACGTTGGATATAACCAGTTTCGGCAGTCTTAACGGCAGTATCAATCAAACCTTCTCTACCAGCCATCGCGTGGAAGAAAAACTCTTGAGGAGTTAAACCTCTCAAATAAGAGTTCTCAACGAAACCCTTAGATTCGGCAGAATAATCATCCTTGGTGAAATGAGGTAATGAACGATCAGAGAAACCAAAGTTAATACGTTTACCTTCCACGATCTGTTGACCCACACAAGCAGACATTTGAGAAATGTTAATATAAGAACCCTTAGAACCAGCAGTAACCATCTGTTTGACGTTGTTAGCTTCTTTCAAAGACGATTCTGCCGATTTACCGGCTGTGTCTCTGGCTTCGTTTAAAATCTTCGAAACTTTTTGTTCGAAAGATTCTCTAACAGTCATACCTGGTTCTGGTTCTAGAATATTATTTTGTGCATCCAGAATAACTTCTTGGACCTTTTCTTTGGCAACACCAATTGTTTCAGTAATAGTCTTCATGGTTTCAGTATCAGCAATTGCATCACCAATACCAATAGAGAAACCGTTGTGTAATAGCCAATAATTGACAACTTTTTGAATGTTACCGAACATTTGTGCACATACTTGAGGACCCTTTTCTCTCATCACTGTATGAATCAAACCACCAGCAGTGGCACCGACAGTGGCCTTATTGACAACACCAAACATAATTTCACCATCCACGATTAACATACCAGAGTCCTTTGGAGATAGCAATGAACCGTCCAATCTCTGTAGGAAAATACCCTTAGGAATACATAGAGACATCATCTGTTTACCAGTCCATAATGGTTTTGGCTTCAAGATTGCAGGTTGTGGAACAACACCATCCCATTGCGGAATCCAGAAACACATATTCATGACCTGATCGTACTCCACAAAAGTATCTCTTAATGTCATCTTTCTAACACCACACAAGGTATCCTGGACAATACCCATAACAGGCTTATTGGATTGTGGAGAAACAATTTGTAACGGAACAGCACAAATTTGGGATAATTCAGCTCTAGTTTCGTACGATTGGGGAACATGTAAATTCATTTCATCACCATCAAAATCAGCATTATAAGGAGAAGTAACTGATAGATTCATTCTGAACGTTGAATATGGCATAACTTTGACTCTATGAGCCATCATGGACATTTTATGAAGTGAGGGTTGACGATTAAATAACACCGGGTCATCATCCATCAAATGACGTTCAACTTTCCAGCCATATTGTAATTGAATGTCACCAGCTCTTTTGTTGAATCTTAAATCAATTCTATCACCGGAATCTCTAATGACATATTTGGCACCGGGATGTTCATTAGGACCGTTTCTGACATACTCAGTTAGTTTTTGAATGTTGTATGGAGTGACAATTTCAGGGTAAGATAAAGTTCTAGCAATGGACTTTGGAACACCAACTTGATCTAAATCTAAATTAGGGTCACCAGAAATAACAGTTCTGGCAGAAAAATCCACTCTCTTACCCATCAAATTACCTCTAAGACGGCCCTCTTTACCCTTCAAACGGGCTCTAATTGACTTAATTGGTCTACCACTCTTTTGTAAAGCTTGTGGTTGACCGGCAATATCATTATCCATATAAGTAGCCACGTGGTATTGTAACAAGCCTTCAAATTCACTGATAACATGTTGAGGTGAGCCATCCATCTCAAACTTTTGAACATTAATGTTGGCTTTCAAGATATCAGCTAACTTATAAGTTAAATCATCTTCAGATCTCTTGGAATCAGTGAATGCAACAGATGGTCTAACTGGAGGAGGTGGAACAGGCAGAACAGTAATCAACATCCATTCCGGTCTTGCGTAATCTTCATTGAAGCCCAATTTGATACAATCTTCAGGAGAGATATGTTTAAAAATGTTTAAAATTTCAGTGGCATTTAGTTGCCTTCTTTCAACTTGCTCAGTATCTTCTTCAACGTTACTCTTCTTCCAAGTACCCCATAGTTTCAACCCGTCTTTTCTAATAGTTGGCTGAGTACTACCACATCCACCTCTGTGGTGTGAAACGTCATCGGAATCGTCGTCAGCTGGAGGATCAACTTCACAAACCATCTTAGTCTTACACAAAGTCCAAACAGCATTAAATCTTTTCTTTGGATCTTTAATTCTAAGGGCTGCTGCAAATTGTGGATTGGTATATTCATCTAGTAATAATTTACCACAGTTCATACAAACACATTCACAAGCCTTCTTTATTCTAGTTAGGAAACCAATGTGGAAAACTGGCTTTGCAAGTTCAATATGACCAAAATGGCCCGGGCATTCTTGCATATCTTCTGAACATGTTTGACATCTAAAATTTCTATCGATAGAACCTAATCTTGGATCGTTTAAACCACCTTCTCTTGGTTTCATTGTGGTTGGATCCATAATTTCTGGATACTCAATTTTGGCAACTGATATTGCTCTGATTTCTTCTGGTGACATAAGACCAAATTGGACCTATAATATACATAATACATAAAAGGATTGAGTGTTAGTACAACGATCAAGATAAATCTTCTAATAGTTTGTATTTTGTCTTTTTCTCTTCGGTAACCCAGTAAGAAAGGCACAAACATGAATAAGTAAAAAAAAACATACTTCTTGCACTGTACGAAGCGGAGCACTTGAATATGGGAATCTACTCATATTGGAGGAAAATTATTAACTTGTAAAATGACTATGCGTTGGTTGTGATTCGAAAACTGAGGCTTTGAATTGCTTAAGATTTTTTTTGATGTTTTTAAATATACGAAATGATCTAGTCAATACTTGAACTAGAAGCTTTGGTATTTTATGCTTTTTTTGGGACTTTAATTAAACGATAATAAATAAAAATAAAAAGTATGATACAAATGAACAGTAATTGGAGTTGGAAACACAATTGAAACTGAAGGCTTTATACTACTGGTTTCTGTACTTTAAAAGTTGTGCAAATATGTAATCTTTCGTTAAATAATCGTATTCTTCCCCAAGATTGAGTAAATAAGAATGATATATTGTTGTTATTTTAAAGTTTTAAAAGAAACGTTGGGACTTTTCCTTAGTTTGAAGTATTGTTGAAGTTTTGACTTTGATAGAATGGCAAATTTTCAAGTTGAAAAATAGATTGCAACGATCAACTAAATGAGTGCAATACAGCTCTTTGAAATGTAAGTATTCTTCAAATGAAATTGAATTCTATTGAAATCACCAAATGACCTTGTTGTTTGATGTAGAGTGAAAAAAAATATAGATATTCAAAGGGCCATTAGATAAACAAAGGCCAACTTTTGACCTTTTTACTGTTCATCAGTAATGTTTCGACTTTCGCACTGTGTTAAGATGAAGTATCTCTTATTTTTTTCAGCGAAAAAGTGGCGAAAATTTTCGACGGACGATTTGGGGAATTTGGCTGGCATTTTGGACACGGGCAGCCTAACCAGACGGTGGCTGGTGCAATATAGACTGTGGCGGAGAGATCACATGAACAGGCATATAGAGATATCCTTAACCTTTACGTGTGTTATGCCATTCATTCATTATTCTAGCTACACAGGCTTTTTATACACGTACATACAGTCAAACTTCATCTATCTAAGAAAAAAACTTGTTGTATGCAGCCTTCTCCTTCTGTTGTCTTTGCTTCATACTAGCCTTTGCATCCTTCAACCCTTTTAAGATTGCAGCGTCGCCTGGAGAAAGCTTTAATGCACCTTCAAAGTCTTTGATAGCGGCTTCATCGTCATGACCGTATATATATCCATTAGCTCTTCTGAACAATGCTTTTGCTTTGGCCTTATCATCGCTTCCTTCTGCTTCATAGGCATCTGTGGAGAGCTTAATACATTCTTTGGAGTTCTTCAATTTCATAGCCATCAATGAGGCGTTTAAGTAACAGGATGATTTCAGTTTGTTCAATGTTTGGATGTCTTCTTCTTGCAAATCTTCAGGGAAGTAAGCATCCAAATAAGAAATGGCTTTCTTGTATTTCTTCAATGCTAAGTTTAATTCGCCTTTCTTGAAGCATTGTGTACCTATCTCTTTAATATCTTCAACCGCCTTGAAAACCGTCTCTGGCTTTGCGGTGTCAATTGACTTTTCGTCTTCTAAAGAATCATCGTATTTATCACCAGTACCATCATCAATAACTAAAGGATCGCCTTCCTTTAATTCGCCACATGCAGTAATCTTGCATTCGGCAACCGGCTTATCGTCAGCACCAGTGGCACCATTTTCAATAGCCCTTAATATAGATTTACCTGCCAACACTTCACCAAAAACAACATGCTTACCATCCAAATGTGGAGTAGGGACTGTGGTAATAAAGAATTGAGAGCCATTGGTGTCTTTACCGGCATTGGCCATTGATAACAAGAATGGTTTCGAATGCTTCAATTCAAAGTTTTCATCTTCGAATTTCTCACCATAGATTGATTTACCACCAGTGCCGTTAAAATTAGTGAAATCACCACCCTGAAGCATGAAATCCTTGATAACCCTATGGAAAATAGAATCTTTGTAACCATAACCTTTTTCCCCTGTACATAAGGCTCTAAAATTTTCCACTGTCTTTGGAACGATGTCACTGAAAAGTTCGAATGCAACCCTTCCAGCTGGCTCACCACCAATTGAAATATCAAAGTAGACTCTAGGTCTTTCTCCTTGCTCTGTAGACATTATTAGCTATTTTCTTTGACTAATTTGCGTTATACTTCGAAATATATAAATTTCAAAAGTCATCAATCAGAAGGACCATATTTCCCTCCAAGGTACATATATATATATATACTCCAGGCTCTTCTGGCTACATTGCAACAAATTGTCACCCATTTTCCATCTTTCTGAATTTTCTAGAAGAGGTCGTGTGAACTTCAATATGTAGCACAGCCTTGATATAACGGTTAATTGCCCCACCCAAGCAAGGTTAGGTTATTCCAAAAATCATAGTGGTATAATAATGTACATGCTTGGAACTAAAAACACAGAAACAAACTATTATAATAGTACATATCATGAGGATCATTTTATTTCACACTACAAACGAGTCTAAATCAATTTCTTCGTCTATTTCATCAGCCCCAACAGTCTCCTCCTGTTCAGAGAAGGTATTCGCTTCTTCGGTTTCTTTAAGCGTATCGACGGTTACTTCAGAAATATCTTCCCTGGTTGGAACATGCCCTTCGTTGTCTCCCATATTGCCGTCATCAACTTGCTCTGCAGTCTCCTCCGGAGTATAATCAGTATCTATCACTGAAACATCAATGGGTATTTCATTCTCTTCAGCTGAATCGTAGAATGAATCCTCAAAATCTGCAAAGTCAGAAACATTATCCTCAGCATCCCGGGGAGAACCTTCATACGAGGCCGGCAGTAAGGTAATATAGCCATTATTCTGTTCTTCCTGCCAGTTAGGTAAATCAAGAACTCCATGCTGATTCCTTGGGATAAGAGAGCCATCTTTAATGTTATCCTCATCATCGGAAGAATCAATTTGATTAGCTTCTTCGCCTGATGAGACTCTTACATTTTCGTCGGATGACTCTTGCAGGATCTTAGCCTCTCCCATTATCTGTAAGTCATTATCTTCCTCATCTGATAATGCTCCTTCATCCTCGTCGGATGAGTCTTGTAGGATCCTAACCTCCCCCATTATCTGTAAGTCATTATCTTCTTCGTCTTCTTCCTCCGCACCATCCTCCACGTATCCATATTCTTTTTCGTTGGAATCGTATAGTCGTCGTTTGCCATCAACGATAGAGTTAGATAAATGCCCCTTCTTTCTGGCGTTGTTGGGGAATGCATAATTATTATTCGCCTCAGGGCTTTGCGGCTTTGACTCAACCTTCTCAATATTGCGATTACTGCTGAACTTTTTGTCGCAGAATTCACTTGTGACTTCAGTGACTGAAACATTAACAAACTGACCAGTATTTTGTTTTTGTAATAGTCCATCTTCAGAATTCGAGACTTCAGTATGCTTTTCAGAAAGAGGCGTTTCTATTGGCAATAATCCGCTACCAGAACTAGATGTTGGGTCATATATCCAAAACCCATCATTTACTTTTTTCATTGATTGAGAAGATTTTGCTTTCTGACTGGTCCATAATAATCTTTTCAACTTGTTATTTCCTGACTTGCGATCTGCTTTAGTTTTAATCAAAGCCTCTTTAAATCGTCTGACTTTGGTAGGCGTTATCATCAAACCTTCCAAGCCTTCAGGTAACTGTTTAAACAAGACACGATCGGCTGAACCAAGTTGTGAGAATTCTTTTTTGCTGTACTTTGGAGGGGAAAGCTTTAATGGATCATCTTCAATGCTGGATGACGTAGGCAATCGTTTAGCTCTTGGTAATAACTGTCCGGTATTCCCCCCGTTTTTTGATCCTGGGGGGCCTCTATTATATTTTACGTATGATTGTTTAGGCATTTCTATTGTCAAATTGTCCTTTTCAGCAACTGCTGATCTGGTTGTCCTTCTAGGTGTCGTAGATCGTTGTGAGAAGAAGTTCGCTGGATCAAAAAGACCGTCGTAGACATCTTCTTCAGAATCTGTAAGAATGGGTATGGATGAGAATGATTCACCAGGAGATCCAAAATTACTAGATTTCTTATTTCCAGATTTGACTTTCTTTGTTGGTGACTCTATTAGATCGTCATTGTTTGTTCTGTTAGCTTCTTGTTGCTCAACTTCAAAAAGGCTATGCCACACGTCACCTTTCACCGTTCTGGAATCTTTCATTGATCTCAAATGTCCCAAATCTTTTATAATAACACCAGTTCGTAAATCCACAACATCGCCTTGTTGATCTTCTTTAAGTACAGAATACTTCTCTATGATTGATTGCCAGGTATCCTTCACCTTTTTCAGCGACCGTAGTCGTTCAGTATATAGATCATCCACTACAGGAGCATCATTCATGGCAATATGTAGTTGGCTCTATTGGGTTCTAAATCAAAAAAATTAAACGGTCCGGCTGTCTATTATTAATTGATTCAATGATATAATTTTATTTATAAACTGCAGAAGGAAATAACTACAAGGTTAGTAATATGTATAAATTTATGATTGGCTTTTAAAATTCCAAAAGTCACATTAAAAAAGTTCTGTATGTTTGTTGTGAGGATACAATGACACAAACACCAAACGCGTTCATCTGACATAATCACAAACAAACTGCTATGTAAAGGATTATGTAATCCGAGCAAATTTATTACTGGATTAGGAATTTAGATAAAGGACTAAGCTAGCATGCTATACACTTCATTTGATTGCTAGAGGGGACATTAATATTAGGATATAAACAGTAAATTTGGTCCATATATGTATACAAGGGGGGATGGGGAAATATTTTCAAAATTTGGACATGTCATTGTTTTTAGTCTGCGTTCTTTCGTTGTTGGACTGTGCTTGCCAACAAGTACGGAATGCGGTCATCTGTAACAGTAGGAATAAAGCAAAGTTGCTCGTTAGTATATGAAGCCACAGAATGTAAACCCAAATGAAGTGAGTATACCGTCTCAAGTCGAAATCCGTAAATTATATTTCATACTTACCTCATCAATACATTTTCTCCAGTCATTTGTATCTGCGTGACAAAGTTGTAGTTTTAAGTTTTCTTCAGCACATCCGGTTTTATTAATTCTCTGGTCCCTATAATTATTGAGTGGATTGAATATTGGGTTAGTCGGTATGTTTGAAGCTTTTAATAAAAGTCTTCAAAAGGTAGAAGATCTAGTTGAGCGTTTGAAATTAACGTACCATTCATCAGGTTCGTCATCGTCCTCCGACAGTTGCCCAGGGCTTGATTCAGGATCATTAGACATGTTTCAGTAATTTATTATGAAAATAGGTTAAATTGATGCAACAGACTCGAAAACTAGCCAACTTTAACTAATCAAGCAGAAAAACAGTAGTTGTAGAGTATATAGTAAGACTGGAACATATTTATTGTACACGAGACCAATCAACACCGCAAACCTCTATAAGTTGGGAGAGGGAGGCAGGTGACATAATCACAAATTTACTACGTGTTTGTTGAGATGAGAATCTGTGAATCTCTGAATCTGATTCGGCCATTTGAATGATTAACTCTATCATTCCAGTTCTTTTGTCTTGTCTTGAATTGGCTGTAATCAAACAGAATAGGTTTGCATCCTTCTATAGCCAATCCATATATATCAATCAGTGATCAATTGGACTGATCTTTTATTTTTATTATCAATCTAAGGCTGGGAACTCAATTTTTTGGACCTCAAACCTTATACTTTTCTCCTCAAGGTGCTATTATTTCTTCAGCTAAATATAGGTAATACTGTACTCAGATTCTATTCAACTTTGTTTAGTTAAAGCTCATCAAAACTATTAATTGCGCTATTTCAAAAGCCTCTTTTCATTTCGAATATTGTTAAGTTGGTCCTTAAACAGATTATTTTCTTTTCAAGGAAAACAATACACACTGAGATAAATTACAAAGAGAATATAGATATATTTATCGATAGCTATCTATCCATACATAATTTCAAAGTTGCATAATGGTCAAGTTAAATGAAATAAATCAAACTGCTGTCTTTGCTTGGTCTAATGATCCATTACCGTTGATTGCTACCGGTACTTTAGCGGGGGCAATGGACGATACTTTTTCATCAGATTCCTCCTTGCAAATCTATGATGCTTTCAGTAACAATAAATCTCCACTAGTTGAAAGTGAAACTGATGCAAAATTTAGCTCTGTCTCTTGGTCAAAACCATTTGACTCATTTGAAAGAGGGTTATTAGCTGGTGCCTTAGAAAACGGTTCCGTTCAATTGTGGGATGCTGCTAAATTCTTAGACAACGGCGATTTAAAAGCTGCCACTGTTGCTGAATACAAGAAACATTCTGGACCTGTCTTACAAGCAAAATTTAACCCATTGCAAGACCATATTCTGGCTTCTTCTGGTACAAAGGGAGAAATTTTTATCTGGGATACTAAGAAGGGTACTTCGTTCAACCCTGGTCAAGCAATCTCTCCAGTGGATAAAATTTCATCACTAGCTTGGAACAATAGCATGGCCCACATTTTTGCCTGTGCTGGTAATACTTCTTATACATCAATTTGGGATTTAAAAGCAAAGAGAGAAGTTTTACAACTGAGTTATGCTGGCGCTAACTTGGCTGTTGTTGAATGGCATCCTTCTCAAAGTACTAAGCTAGTTACTGCTTCTAGCACTGATGCTAGCCCAGTTATCCTAACTTGGGATTTGAGAAATGCATCAATTCCTGAAATGGTTATGCAAGGTCACAACAAAGGTGTTCTATCATTAGACTGGTGTAAACAGGATCCAAGCCTGTTATTATCCAGTGGCAGAGATGACAACACTTTCTTATGGAATCCACTATCTGGTGACAAGTTGTGTAACTACCCATCCTTACCTAACTGGGTCCATGAAACTAAATTTGCTCCAAAATACCCAGATGTTTTTGCAAGCGCTTCATTTGGTAAGAAAATTGTCATCCAGTCATTACAAGATACCTCCCCACCAGTTAGTTCAACCGTCCAATCTAGCAACGAAGATGACTTCTGGAACCAATTATCAACAACTGACACACAACAACCCCAATTCATCAAGAAACAAGCTCCATCTTGGTTACAAAGACCAATTTCAGCCACCTTTGGTTTCGGTGGTAAGCTAGTGATCGTTAAAAGAGACAACAAGACTTCCAAGATTATAATCTCAAAAGTGAAGGAAACCAAGGTCAATGAAGACACTGATAATAGCCTAGCTTCTCGTATGGAGAAGGGTGATTTCAAATCCGTTTGTGAAACTCATAATGACACGTCAAAATTACCAGAATCATCGATTGCCGATTGGAAATTGCTTTCTAATTTGCTAGAGGGTGACAACATGGCATCTTTGAAGAGCTTATTACCTGAGGAGAAAAAAGCTGAAGAAAAAGAAGAAGAAGAAGGAGCTCAAAATGGCGAACCAGCTGAAAATGGTGACTCTCACGACGATGACTTCTTTGCTTCTTTAGGTGCCGAAGTTCAAAAGGCTAAAGCTAGCCAGTCTTCAAGATACACCCCAACTGGCGAATTCAAATTATTTGATAGTGAAGATGAGTTTGAGAACAGTCTAAAGGAAAGCATTCTTGCTGGTAAGCTAGATAAGGCTTTAGATCTATGTATCTCTAATGACAAGGTTTTAGAAGCTCTTGTGCTCTCATTGAACGGTCCAGACACTATGAAACAAAAGGCAAAGGATGCCTACTTTTCGAAATACGCTTCTGGTTCATCGCTTGCTAGATTGCTATATAGTACATCCAGTGATAACATCTCAGATATTGTTACTAATGCTGATATTTCATCCTGGAAGGAAATTGCTAGTGCCATTGTTGCTTACTGTGAGAACAAGCCGTCATTCAACACTGAAATTACCAAGTTAGGAGACAGAATCTTGGAATCATCATTAGAAGATGCACGTGGAAAGGCAATTGCTTGTTACGTTGCTGGTTCTTCCTTAGATAAAGTTTCTTCAATTTGGTTATCAGAATTACCAATGATTGAAAAGTACTTCCTAGAATCAGAAGATAGTTCCGTCACCTCTACTTCTGATGCTAGAATAATGGCCCTAGAACAAGTTATTGGCAAGGTTGTGATTTACCAGTCTACAACCAAGGGTGATATTAACAAGGAGAAGATGGATAATATTGCCCCAGTTTATGTGGAATACGCTTCTGCTTTAACAGAAGCAGGCCATTTTGAATTGGCATATAAGCTATTAGAAAAAGTTCCAGATTCGTACGAGTCCGTTAAGCTTGACAAAGAAAGATTAGCCAAGACTCTGAACAAGACCAAAACATCCCCTACTAACGCCACAAGTGTGAACGGTAGATCCAATGCTGCTCCTGGCTTCAGTAATAAAAGCTATGGTATGGTTAATGCTTCTGCATATGTACCACAAAAATCACCAGTTGTTCCTATGAATGCTCCAACCTCTGCAAATATGGTTCCTGGTTACCCTTATACTCCAACAAGTGCAGCTTCTCAAATTCCAATGGCTCAACCTCCGATCAATCCATACCTATTGCCTCCTCAACCAATTAACAGTATGCCACCGATTAATACAGGTCCGCCTTCCATTATTCCAGCATCAACCACAAGAGCAGCATACGGCGCTGCTTCAGCTATGAAGCCAAATCCTTATGCGCCAAGAACAGCTCTCGATTCCTTAAAGCAACAAACACAATCTCCACAATCTGGCCTTGCCTCGCTATCCACTGCAGGTACCCCATTACCCCCACAAGCAAAGACAGCTTCTAGACCATCTGTTGTTAAGGATGTTGGTGGTTGGAATGACCTACCGGTCAGTATGAGTGCCAAACCAGAAAAGAATGCTTCTCAACCTTCAATTCCTGATGCTTTCAATTATCAAGCCGCCCATGAACAACAACTGCAACAACAAGCTGCTTTCACAGGAAGGCCACCATCTAGAACTGCCTCTCAACCACTGTCAATGCCTGCTCCACCAAGATCAGTGAGTCGTAACTCTGTGATCTCCTCTTTAAGCCCAATAAGCCCAACTGCTAATGCACCACAACCACCAAGATCGAACAAATATGGCCCACCACCGGGATCAAACGCTCCTCCACAGGCACCAACACCACCAAATGCCATGGAAATTTCTGCTCAAAGAAGCTCTAGTTATACCAATCCTTACGCTCCAAAGCCAGAAGTGAATGAACCTGTTAGAGTTCCAGTTGCACACACAAACATTTCACAAGCAACTGCTTCTAGTCCTCCGCCACCAGCTCCAAGAAATCCATACGCTCCAAAACAAGATGGACCTTCTCCATCTACATTTGTTGCTCCAGTTCCTCCACAAAACTTCTCATCGGCATATCAACAAGCATCTATTCCACCTCCTCCTCCTCCTCCAGCAGTGACATCTTCTGTGCCACCACAGGTTGTTCAACCACCGCCACCAGCGAAATCTAATACTCCAGAACCTGTAAAGAAGTTCCCTGTTGGAGACAGATCCAACATCCAACCAACAGCTATACCAATTTACGAAATTCTAACAGGTGAATTAGAGAAAGTTAAACCAAAGATCCCAGAAAAGTTCAACAAGCAGTTGACAGACTCTACGAAGAGAATCAATATTTTGTTCGAACATTTAAATAATCAAGATTTATTGACTGATAGTACTGTTTCTGGCTTGGTTAAGCTATGTGAATCACTAAGAGATGGTGACTTCGCCACTGCTCACTCGTTACAAACTCAAATTTCTACTGACCACGTCGATGAATGTGGTAACTGGATGGTTGGTGTTAAGCGTTTAATAGGCATGGTTGAAGCTACTTCTCATTAACTAAGGGCTTTTGATAAAATATAACTTTTACTTTATAAAGAATTATTGTCTTTGTCCCCCTGAATAGATAGCATTTGTTCATAATTTATTTTTTGTTTTTACTATTTTTGTCTTTGTTTTTGTCTTTATTTGTTTTATTCTTGTTGTCTAAATCCCCTTTCCTATTTTTAACATTTTTACTTTAGTGTAAGTTGTTCTTATTGAATTCTTTGAATGTTTTTGTACTAGAATATATTTGACTTTGATCTTAGATACTGAAATTATTAACCATTTTTGCCCCTCAATTTTGTGTTTTTATCTACACATGGCGATACAAAATTAGTTTCAGCTCCATAAACCCCTCAAGGAAGCCGGTAATATCTACAAATAATAAAGCAATATAATAATAAAGCATTTTTGATTTAGATTTGAAAAGCAAAATTTGAATACCGGACTTCTTCTCAAGATCGCATCTGGTAGTTTTGCAGAAATCGAGATTTGACACTCGAACAACTTTATCTCTTGTATTTCTTATTCTCCCCCATTTCATCCAAGTACTTTCAAAACCAGCAGTTTCAACATCTTCAACAACTGATAGCAGTTACTTACAATGTCGATAAAATTGGCGACCGATGTCTTTTCCACAATTAACGAGCTTATAGGTATTTAACTACCAGCAAATCTAGACTTCGTCCAATGAACCTTTTTCTATCCCCCTGGTACCATTAATATTCGACTACTAACAATACATGTAAAAACACAACAAACAAGTAATACAGCAGCTGCAGATAAAACCACCAATGTTTTACAACATTTGCAAACATCCGAAGATAAAGATTTCGATGTCGTCTGCATTGATAACAGATTCAATTCACTTTTTCCTATCTTAAGTTCAACAGAGAAGTACATTAGAAGAGGTGAAGTTCAACTTGATCAAAAGAAATTGGCAACAGATCTTGAAGTCTCCGCTTCAAATCTATGGAATGCAATTGCTATTGCCATGAAAGAAACCCATTTACTTTATAGTAAGTCTCTTACTGAAGCCAAGTTTTTTGCCGTGCTGATGTTATCATTACAGGAAGCTTTAGTCCCATCCATTGACAACAAACTAAGAGTTTTTAAATGTATGATTAAAACTTTCAATACATGTATTGATGAACAACAATATTCTACCGCCAAGAAAGTACAAGACTCTGTAGAGAAATTCCAAGGCCTGCTAGAATCGATAAAAGGTTCATTCGATACAAAAGTTTCTAGTATTTATTACAGTTTAACCACCGATTTATATTTGATGGATATGCAATATGCAATTACTCAAGGTGATTTAAACTTAGCTAAATTTTACGAAAGTAAAGTGGATTTTAGTAACGGTATAAAAGGTTTCAGTAATACTGACGCTGTTAATATCGCTAGAATTCTTTACAACACCGGATTGAAGTTATTTGAAGAAGGCAACCCTGCAGACGCTTATCATTTTTCACAAAGATGCAGCGCTATAATTGAAAAACTATCCATTGATGATAGCATGAAGGAAAGAATAATTGGATTGAAAAATATTGAACAATCCTGTTTGATTTTGTTAACCAAATGCTGCATGAAAAAGGGAGATTCGGTTTCTTTAGAAGAAGGACAGAGGCTAATAAACCTACTTCAGAAATTGTCCCCTAATAACATTGAACCGTTTAAGTTATTAACTGAGTTGTTACAACGATACGGATTTGAGAGCGAAAAGATTGAAGAAGTGCTTATGCAGATGATCATGACTGTTCCAATGGATGAGTCAAACTTTAAAGAAACGTTGGCTTTGTTGAACAGATATTCAAGTAGTGATCCAGTAGGTGCCAAAAATTGCCTTCTGTATATCTTCAATAACAAAATTGTTTTCGGAAACTCGAACGAAGCCGCTGAACTTTGCTTGACTTCGTTACTTTGGATGATTACCGTGCAATCAAAGGAACTATCAAACGAAACTAGGCTTAGTGAAGCAAAGGCTCTAATAGAGTTAGCTGAGCGTAAATTCGTTGGTGGTATTTCAAGAGAGTGCTTAAGTTGCAGTATCACACTATTTTGGAGCTTAGGAAAGAAAAATATGAAAGAGCAGCGTTACAATGAATCTATAGACTGGTTCAGTCTTTCATTGCATAGATTCTTATCCAATCATGATGCCAAATTGAATAACGACGATATTGGTAAAATCTACAGAAATATTTTGAAATGCTACACAGAAATGGGGGAATTTGACAAGCTTCAAGATACTTATGATTCAATGACTGAAAAAGATAAGTCACACCCTTTAACCCAGTACTACATGTTCAATTCAAATTTGACATTGGGACATCATGAACGTGCTTTACAAAATTTGGAAAATTTAAGTGCTTCTCCAAGCACTAAAACCTTAAACGTCTTGGCTTTATGCGTTATCAAATCACAAGAAAGCAACACTCCTAATATATTAAATGATTCAATCGGTAAGTTATTAAAACACTCTGATGTTTCCAAAGATAAAGATTCGATAGTTTTGCCAGTTGCTTTACGCTCATGCATTTATTTAACCGTAAAACAATTTGAAGCAAGTTTGAAAGAAAAGAATAGTTCTGTGACTTTAAAGTTCTTGAAATTACTAGAAAACTTTTATTCCAAAACTTTAAACTTTATAAATACTGTTGATGACTCCAAATCTGCTTCGAATACAAGCCAATCGATCTCTTCAAGCAATGTAACTGTTTCTGATGATGATTTAGAATGGTTTTCATCAACATCCTACAATATTGGCATTTGCTGTCTTGATAAAGAACTGGAATTTGAATCGATTGTCTTTTTCGAAAACTGCAATTCCTTGATAAAGATAATGTTGACTAGAAATATCACGTTAGCCGATAATTTGACGATATGGAGCACAAGGGCAGCTGTTTTGCAATGTGTTGCACAAAGCATTAGTATCAAAAAGTTATCAAACAATAATTCAGACATAAGTTGGGTCCGTATATTATCCAATATAGAGTGCGTTTGGGAAACAGCTGAAAGATTTGCTGATATCGAAGTTTATAGAGATTGTTACTTCCAATCCTTTGCTATTCTAACAGAATCCTTAGCAGAACTTGGTCATTGGGATAAATTAAACCATCATATTTCTAGGTTAGAGTCTACAAAGGAAAACCTACAATCCGAATTACTTGATTTTGTGGTCCATTTAGTCACTACGAAACCAGTTCCTACTTTAGAAAAATTGAAACTTTTTGAAATTATACTAGATAAATCATTCACCCTAATATCTCATATTTCAACTGCTAGCATCTGCAAGTGGTTAAGATTGCTTGTTGAAAACATGCTTCTAAGTACCAATGACGATGACTCTAAAGTTAACACCATCTTACTTAAGTATATAGAGATGTTTTATTCTACTGTTAGATTAGAAAGAAACGACTCAGATAAAGAAAGAATCCCAAGTTATGAAATTGAGTGGTTTGCAACGACTTCTTGGAATAAAGGAGTCTCTATCATGATGTCAATTACTTCAAAACAAACAGAGCTGGGTGATTTTGAAGATTGGCAATTTAAGATTGGTGATGAATGGTGTAAATTGGCAATGAAACTAAGCGGGTTTACAAATGAAAGACTAGAGAATCAATTCAATGATATGTATCCACAGTTAGTTGAAGTTGCAAAGAAGAGCATGCATATTTCTGATATTTCTACTATTAGCGATGGCGTTGATACATCGGGTTAGAACACGAGAATCTCCCTTTTGCTTGATAACAATAGATTGGCTGTAAGGGTTTTTATATTTTTCTAATGCTCGAATGTAATTTATCAATATAAAGCAATATAAAGCAGTTATCACGAAGCAAGTAATACCGTACTGTAAGCTCCAAGCACGTGAAGCTACCATGTAATGTTTGGCACCACTACATTGGCAGACACGGGAGATGAGCTCCCTGGCTGAAAGGATTAGTATCTTAAGATCCCCCAGTTAATTACCCGATTGGGACGTACGAGAGGGCACAATTGATTATGTCATGATACTGTATTATTTACTCTATAATATGAGAATATTACGTAAATATGCTGTGTCAGTAGGAAAATCTGCCGTGTCCCTAGTGATTCCCTTAACGATTATTACTCGCTTAGTCAACCATGTGACCAGGAGAGGTAAGTAACTGCGATGAGTTCTCGTCCCAGATTCAAAAACCGAACACGGTCTGGCTTTTCGCAAATGGTGATATGGAAGTGTCCAAAGGACTTCGGGACTAACGTTGAATGAAATGAAAAAGTTTTATGTAGAGACGTGATATTGGCGCCTACATAACAACCATTAAAGGTTAAAGAAGGTACATGTTGTAAAAGTGAGCACATCTACTTTAGTTGTATAGTGAGTAGTGGCGAGTCTTAATTCCATTACGGCTTAAATGTGTATCTTTAAGCGAGGAGTATAACTTCTCAGAAGACTGATTCTTCTAGAAGGTAAAATGGCTCTAACTAACATACGTAAAGATAGGAAATACTTAATTAATATAGACCAAAAACCCTTCTGGTTGTTGGAAACGATGTCGAGAAGCTCCTCTCGACAGTGAATATGAGGCAGGGTAAATTACTAAAGGATAAGCGGCTTCGTTATCAGAGTACTAGAGTGATCTCTATTACTGTAGGCATTCCAACGGATATCGACTGCAACAGTACTATCAGCAGCAACAGCAATCAATGTATGCTGAACGGCAACATCCACAAAAGCGTAACGGTTGTTTGGGTGGCTACTGTGGATATAGTTTGACGATATTAGTATGTTGTTGTCTTGGAGGCCTATGTTGTTAAGCCTCCAAAACTCCTCAACGGTTATATGCTTCATGAAGATCAGTCTTAGCTGACCTTATTGTTTTGATTTGATAGATTGTCCTACGTTTCAATTGGAGGACTTCTTTATCAACCACCATTAGCCTTTATAGTTTGGTTGTATGCCCTTTTGATATTTTATTTCCAATTGATTGGGAATCCCAATAGGTTCCGATTTGCTAGTTCATCTGTTTTTTATTCGCTTTGTTCTTGTTTTACTTTATCCTGCGGCTATTTGAATTGGTTGAATTGTCAAGCTATCATTTGTATCTGTGGACGTTTATCATTATTATTATTACTACATTTTATGTGGGATCTAAGTTTTGATTTCTCACCCATTCATTTTTTGTTGCGTTGATAATTTGTATAATCAACATATTTATACCTTTGAATATTTGAAGAATAGTAGCAGTAGGCTTTTATCTCTTTTGTTTCATGCACTACTCTTCAAATCTAGAAATCATTCTATTTCTGGAAGTATTCTATTTTTGGAAGTATCGACGAATAGTAAGGGTATAAAAAATTTATCAAAATTTATTAATCCCTGCGTTCTTGTAAAACGAGTTGGTGTCTCGATTATCAAAGATACCTGCCTGGCAGTTGATGTCCTTTGCTTTCGCTGTCTTTTGTCTACAAAGCCAAATATTACAGCTCAGCCTTGTTACGTTGTGAGATTAAAATTTTCCGCCAGCCGTCAAAATCCACCTAGTACTTAAAGCCATATATTTCAGTGATTATGTTTTTTTGTCTGGCTTTTCTCCCTAGATTGTTAAAAATCTCTGCAATTCACGTATCATACATAAGTTAAGTACTTCAGTATGAAAAATCAAGTAAGTTACCTAGATTTTATTAAGCATAATGAATTTTCAAAGTTGCTGGCGCAACTTTCACCGTTTGCCTAATAAATGTCAAGTAGACGGCATATTTGAAATCCCAAGTTTTCAACTTTATTCACCTTGCAACGGCATAAATTATGGTTTGAGTTGTTTACAGACTAAGGAATGTCTATTTATCAAGTGGATGAGAAAGAGCAATATCTTGCTAATCTAATTCTTTCCGAAATGATAGACGTAAACTCACTGGGATAGATACAAATGTTTACCTCAAAGAAAAGATTATTACCTAACGTAGCATATCATACTTTTTATTAGACTATGCCCATGCTCTAAAAGCTCATTCAAGCTTGACTTTCATTTATTTCATTGCCGCTTGTTGGATTTCCTAAATATGAAACAGTGCACTAACATTAGTTAAAAACTATGGTTCGCTTGAATGTGAATTGGTTTTATCTCTATTTAGGGTTATTATCAACAACAACCACAGCCGATGTACGTTCAACAACAATACTATCAACAACAACCACAGCCGATTTACGTTCAACAGCAGCCAGTACAAAAAGGTGGAGGCTGTTGTGGTGGGTGTTGCGGTGGGTGTTGCGGTTGCTTGGCTGGTATGCTAACTTGTTGTTGTTTAGAAACATTACTATGTTGCTGATCAGGCAGTCCCCCAAAAGGTGGCATTACAATTTGATTCAAACTTATATTACTCACCACAATCTTTCCTATGCTGAATTTGTTATGTTTATTTGTTTTATTATACTATATTTGAAGTTAAAGTTACTGTAAAAGTGAGCACATCTACTTTAGTTGTATAGTGAGTAGCGGCGAGTCTTAATTCCATAACACGGCTTAAGAGCGTATCTTTAAGCGAGGAGTATAACTTCTCAGAAGACTGATTCTTCTAGAAGGTAAAAAGGTTCTAACTAACATACATAAAGATAAGAAATACATAATTAATATAGACCAAAAACCCTTCTGGTTGTTGGAAACGATGTCGAGAAGCTCCTCTCGACAATGAATGCGAGGCAGGGTAAATTACTAAAGGATAAGCGGCTTAATAATCAGAGTACTAGAGTGATCTCTATTACACATGCACATTTAACGTAATAAGGATATATCATGCTAATGTGACTAATAAAACAGGCTATATAGAGTTAAAAAAATACCAGAATAAATAGACTAAGTTAAATGCATTAGAATGGAAGCAGTTGCGATATTTGAGTAGAAAATGAAGCCGAAAACGAAGTTATCTCCTAAATCAATTGTCGCACCACCTCGCATCGCATCGCAGGTGGGAGTAGTCAAGATCTCGGTGTTATTAGATTAGGTTTGACAATAGAATATATTGTCTCTGGTCCCTCAGACGGGAAAATAAACTTACAAGCCTATACAAGACAACGCTATAGTGGTGAATATTTATATACAATACCAGAATGTGCAAGAGTTGTGAAAAAGCACTAGAAGAGAGGAGTGCCGTGTCTTATATGACTTTGCTTCTGTGATTACCGAATCTCCATCCGGCATAGCCCGATGACCTAATCCTAACAATATTCGATGTCGTAAAAGTCCAGTAATTGAATCTCAGGACACAGAACATTCCTATTTATAAAAAGACTCAAAATTCCCACGTTTTTATTTATCTCTCCCCACAACATTATATTTCACTTTTGAGAACTCATCTAACTATTCTTAGAACTTATTGAATTTAAAAGATTTTTACTATAGAAAAACATTTTTATATTATGGACGCATTTCCCTCGCATACAGCAATAACCATCAAGCATCTCGATAAGCTCATTTGGACACTAATATTTGCAATAATTGTTTATATATACATGAACTTAAAGCACGAGGTTAATATGCACAATACCTCTTTATCGCAAGCCATCAAGTCGCTTAATGTAACTGCAATTGCTCTTAACCATACAGTTTCGGTGGAAAAAAATTTGCCTGCTCTAGGCTTGATAGGAATGGGAATGACTGATCTGGGTTTAACAGTTTTTGGAGGATTAATGGCCTATCCAAATAAATGTGCTGTGTTGGCTTTCATACCAGGATTTGAGCATATCTCCGATTTGGCATGCGTTGTTGCAGCAGGGTCTTCGGTGTTGCTCACAGCTGGTTTGGTCAATACTTTACAGTATTCGTGGATATCAGGTGCGACTCAGTATTCAATCCGTATTGGTAACATAACTGAAGGGACTAAAAGGACAGACCAACTCGAAGAGAGATTTCCTGGACTCAATCTCGAAGTCAACCAACTTGGGAGCGGTGCCATATGACTGTGTTTCAGCATGACCTGGACGCAAACAATCTCTACAACGGCAACGTGCCACAAAGACGGTTCAGGCCATCCTGTCAATCCTGTGATATTTTAAATTTAAATGATACTGTAGAAGTTTTCTTATTAATATAGATATTGAATGTTCCATCACTATTTCCTAATCTCACTGATCATATTTAAAACTAATTTATATAATCTTATTATTTTTATAAGAATATGCATAATCTAATAATATATTTACAAAGCAATAAATTAAAAAAAAGAAATATATAACATTTTATTTAATATAATTTGTAATAAAACAAATATTAAATTCATAAAATCTTTAAATTATAATACTATAAACTTGCGGGAAATAGGATTGCGAATTGTAGTGGTGAGACTATATTCCCGGTATACGGCCGAAATGACTTTAACCTAAATACTTGTTGCTTCAGTGAATCTAGCCCCACTAAACTAGAAGATAAAAGGATCTATTAGAGGTATACAAATGGAATTCATGCTTCCTTCTTAAATAGACCAAAAACCCTTTTAACCAAATTTGGTTTGGGCATAAAGATTAGTTTACTGACAAACCCTTACACCGAAGATTCATCGGAAACATTAGGGACACGGCAGAGATAAGCCCACCCGCGCTGATTTGCTTGTTGAAATTAGTCACATTTCTAACATCAGCATCATAATCCTATCTTGTGATCAGTCTTGCTTTGATGTCCCTGGCACACTTTCTTTTGCTGATACGTTATCACAATATATAAGCATATAAAAAGATATGATATATTAGAGTATATATAATAACATATACAGATACAACCATCACAGGCGAAAGAAATGACCTATCCACTGTGCCAGCATACCAATTAACCATCTCCTATCGCTCCATGCAACAGACTGGTAACGCCGCACAACTCTTCCGTGCCAGTGGTCTCCAGAAGTAGTGAGACGATGAGATACCCAGGGGATATAAAATAGGGCAACTTTCCATTTTTGTGGTGTGTTCTGGTTTGCTTATTATCTTGTTATTGATGGTTGTGTTTTTACCCTATGACGAGTATCTAATTTCATTAAAAACACAAAGTACTAGCTGACCAAATACAGTACAAGATTATACTATAATATAGAAATGGAAGCCACAAAGATTTCGTACATCAAGGATAACATATATATACCTCCAGCAGCAGCAACGACGGACCTTAAACTTCCTTCACATCATCCATCCCTGATTCTGCCAGATCACCATGTTGATGTCTCTCATCAAGCTAAATGTGGCTGTAAGGGAGACAAATGCATCACCAAAGAAGCAAGTTGGTTGTATGGGCCAAATGGCGAAATCAAACACGTGAAAATTAATGATGTTAACTCTACTGAAGGTATGCTGTTTAAAAATTTGATCCATGATGGTAATGGTAGGCAATTATAGATATTTGCTCTGATAATTTGGATTGGTTGTACTAGTTTGAGTTTGATATTGGGATAAGACTTTAAGAACACACTTGTGCAAGTCTCGGATAGGTGTTACTTATCTTTCTTTCGTTGATCTTTTTATTTTACTTTCTGTGACATTTACCTTTATATATTTATTTATTTCGTCTTCTAGGATCAAGCTTCGTGCTTTTAATTAATAGTTTTACTTTGAACTTTGAATTACCTCTTTAGGCAAAGAAATGGTTTGTAAAATGTGAATAAACACCCATTATGCTTGACAGGATGTACACCTACACCTGGATACAAGACTTGACTACACCTGGAATGACCATCAGGATAAGAGAAATATGACTTGTTGCTTTTGATATAGCATTCTGAAGAAGAATGTTAAGGGCATGATCCACAAGAATGTTACCCATCTAAGAGCTGTTCTTTTTACTTGCTCTTTTTGCTTGCTCTTCTTACTTGTTGTTTTTATTATTGTTTTTAGTATCTACCTGCTGCATTTGTCATTCTTTTCTAAATTGGTAAACACGAATGGATTAGGAAATACGGTGCCTAGCTAATAAATCAGGCAGTATAGTATATCAACCTAGGATACCATTAAAATCCGGATTTCAGACTGTTTTTGGAACCTTGATATACGTGTATCTAAGCGCCAACTTAACAAAAACTATTCCTGCCATTATTGCAGTAACTTTAACCCGTGCCTTAACAATATAACAAGTGCATGTGCATTCATATAGGGCTATATTAGCTTCAAGCTTAACTTTAATTAGCTTCAACTATATGTTCAACAATTAAGAGTTATAAGAGTCCTGCTAGAAAGTGCCAAAACAGGGAGTATCTGAGTAATTGGGCACCCTCTCTCGGTATCGACGCACCATATTATCTCCTTTTTTTTGTTATATTCCTGCAAAGCGACGATCGACTCAGAAACTGTAAAAAAAATATTCGCATTCGACGCCGCACGCCGCTGCCACGTTTTTTTGTGCTGCTAATTGAAGTGTTGTATAGGAAATAACTTTCTTTCTCCATAAATATTGAATCTCTTTACCAACATACACATGTGTGGCTAGGCTAACTCTACAACCATCAACTTTGCAATTTAGTGTTACTATCATTCAAGTACATAATACAATCCCAAAATCCTTTAAGATCGAACCGCCAATCTTAGATTACCGCAATGAAGTTCGGGCAAGATTTAAGTGATCACCTTGTACCTGAATGGAAAGCCCAATACCTTGACTACAAAGCTGGCAAGAAGAAGCTCAAGAAATTGAGTAAGAAACCCAGTGTGGTAAATGGATCTCCAAAACGATTAAAATCTGCAAAAACTCCTCAACTGCCATCTACTGATGAGCAGCCAACTAGCAACATCAACACTTCACCTTCAGACTTCAGATTGAGAGGTAGATCAACTAATCCAAATGTCAGCACAGCACCACAATCTAAATTTGCATTATCAAATACAATTGATCCTCTAGCTCATGAAACCGATAAACTTAGCTCATTACACCTTCCGTCCCCTAGTATCGCCCCTATTCCCGGAAATCAGCGTAAAAGCCTGAGTTCTTTTACTCCAAGTTCATTAGGCTCCACTATCAGCCGTTCCAAGAAAATCAAGGATAAAGATGATCAAGTTGATGCTAATACGCCATTACTAAGTCACATCAATAAATCGCAAACTGGTGCCTACATTCAGGATTTGAATGAATCTCCAATACTTGGAGCCAAAGATTCTCAGAATAGAAACGACGAAGAATATGCCCAGAACCCAATCACTTTTTCAGCTGAAACCAATAAATCAGGAACAAACAGTTACCTACGCCGTCAATCTACCGTGTCTAAAATTTTCAAAAGGGCGCAGTCGTTTGCGTATTCTCCATCTTCGGCAGCTGGAGGTGGTTACAATTTTGGGACTCCAAATTCAACTGGAACTGAAATGGAAGATTTAGCTTCGTACGCAAGGGAACAGTTCCTCAATTGGGTTGATAATGAACTTGAAAAAGTTTCAATTTTTTACAAAGAAAAAGAAGATGAAGTTTTAGAAAGATTCTTAGTCTTACAAGATCAAGTGATTCAATTGAAACAACAAAAAGAGAGATCAGCCGCTAGACTACGGCACATAAAAGCCCTTAGAAAACAACACCGGGAACACCAAGATGAAGAAGAAGAAGAAGACGAAGACGAAGATGAAAATGACGAAAATAATTCCCTCGACAATGCATCAATGACTTACCTCAATAGTGCCGCTTCAAGCAAACTGAGATTCTGGGCTCTTTTAACAAAGAGGAAACTGCGTATATTCAATAAGTTTGACACTCCATCCTTACCAAAGTTTGAATGGCTAAAAGAAGATGGAAAAGCCGAAAAGCAATACTACGAGGATGGCTACTATTCCGAAGATGATGATAACGAAGATCTTGAAAGTGTATCAAGTGAGCAGAATTCAAGCCGAGGATCATCGCAAAATGATTCCACCACCCCTGCGGTGACTAAAGGAACCTCCAAAAACGATTCAACTGAACAGGATCCCCGTTTCAACAAAAAAGATTACTCCCGTAAAAAGATGAAAGAGCCAGTTCAGTCAGTTAATGTACCATATTTTGTGGCTAGAAGGCAATTGAAGAAAGCCGTTTATGAGTTGTACCGCTCAATGGAACTTCTCAAATCGTACAGGCTTTTGAACAGAACGGCGTTCCGTAAGATAATCAAAAAGTACGATAAAGCAACTAATGATAACATGCTATCATCATACATGAAAAAAATTGACGGCATGCACTGTTTTTCTTCTGATGTGTTAGAGAATTTAATGGGTAAGATCGAGACTCTGTTCACAGAAGTTTTTGAGAATGGTAACAGAAAGATTGCTGTGACTAAATTGAGATCTAGTGAGACTGAAAAAACGCATTATCTACCAACTTTTAATGCTGGTATTCTGTTGGGCTTATCAATCCCTCTATTTATTTTGACGTGCTATTACGGGCTACATAGAACTATGGATGGTGATTTACCCGAAGGGAGGTTTTTGCTACAGATTTGGGCTGGGTTCTTCTTAATCAATTTAACTGGGTGCTTGTTTGGCATTAATTGTCTGGTCTGGACAAAATTCAAAGTTAATTATAAGTTTATCTTTGAATTCAATCCAAGAGATAGTTTAGACTACAGGGAGTTTACCGCAGCTCATGCATTTTTCATGTTCTTATGTTGTCTTCTGGCCTGGTTCAGTTTCCACGATCTATGGCCGTCACAGTTCAATGGTAGAGATTGGCCATGGATGTATTTAGGAATTTCGTTGGGCATCTTACTTTGTCCTTTCGATGTATTCTACTTGAATTCCAGAACTTGGCTATTGTCAACACTTTTCAGATTGCTCTTGAGTGGATTTTATCCTGTTGAATTTAGAGATTTCTTTATTGGTGACATTATGTGTTCTTTAACGTACTCTATCTCTAACCTTTCAATGTTTTTCTGCCTCTACTCGACTCATTGGAAAGGTTGTCTTGATGGATCGGCATCGACCAAATGTGGTTCGTCACATTCTAGAGTACTGGGATTTTTATCAACTGTTCCAAGCTTATGGAGATTTGCTCAGTGTTTTAGAAGATATGCGGATACTGGTGATTGGTTCCCGCATCTTGCCAATATGATGAAGTATACCATTTCAATGTTGTATTACATGTCTTTAAGTCTCTACAGAATTGAGACTGTCTGGAAATACAGGGCGCTATTGATCACATTCGCATCTATTAATTCTGTCTACAGTGCCATCTGGGATATCTTGATGGATTGGTCATTGTTTCAATTTGGATCTGAAAACTTTTTGTTACGTGACGATTTAATCTTTAAAAACAAAGGGTATTACTACGCAGCAATGATCATTGACGTGATTCTAAGATTCCAGTGGATTTTCTATGCTTGTTTCCCAGAACAGATCCAACAGTCGGCGCTGACTAGTTTTGGTGTTGCCGTTGCCGAGATTTTAAGAAGATTCATTTGGGTGTTTTTCAGAATGGAAAACGAACATGCAACAAACGTTCATTTATTCAGAGCTTCAAGAGAATCACCACTACCATACCCAGTAGTGAAGCGTAGAACTGTCCCCCACAGACCAAAGAAACTCCCATCTCCAGAAATGCCAATCAAAGAAGATGTCGAATCCCAATTCCCTTCCACACCAGCAACGTTCAAGCTCCCACCACCACAACAGCCATACAACGCCTCAATCAACTCCCTTCAACTACCACAACAACCGATTCAACAACGACAATCAACGACGGGTATTTTCACGTTCACTCCACAGGCACAAGCCGCAGCACAAGCATCACAAGCCCAGTCAGAACAATCACCACAAACGCCATTACCGTCAGCACGTGCCGAGCTACCGCACATAAGTCCAGCACGCACGAACGCAACATTACAAAGCATCGACTCAAACCCATATTACAGCAGTGCTGCTGGTTCTCCAGCTTCATTCGCTAGCGGCCATCATTTGCAGCCAATGGGCAGAAGGGCGACTGTATTCAGTAACCTTTCGAGAATAATCACGAACGCACACATTAAAGATTTCCAAAGACGTAAAACTGAAAAGAAAGACGTTAAACGTGTCGTTTCTAGTGCTGGCAGGTCAGCAATAAGTGCAAACAGTGGTGATGTCACCATTGGGAACGACATTGACGATGTTGACGATGAAGATGATAGTGAGCATGAAAGTGATGGTGATTTGGATGAGGAAGAACAGGAGATTGCTGGGAATATTGGTCTGACACAATGATACTTTATAGACTTAATGCTTGGCATTTATGCCCATGTATATTTTAAAATACTATTCACTAGACTCTTTAGGAATGTATGTATTACTCTAGGACAGAAGTTTAATACGAGTATATATATAAAGAAGAAGGATTAAATTATCATGCCAAAAACCACGAGTATGAAAGTATTGAATTTATAAGTTTAAATAACAGGAACAATATAGAACAGAAAACAAAACATGGTAGTATGGAAGATAAAACGGATAAGCTTTAAACTTGTGCATTCACAAGTTTAAGCTTGCTGAACTTTGGCATAATTAGGAGGTCTTAACTTTCTGTTGATTGCCTTTGCAGCCCAAATAGGTAACAGTGAAATAGCTACAATGGTGATAGTTTGCCAAGCAAAAGTAACGGATTTAACGTAATCTAAATCGTAATAATCGGTAAGGAATGGGATGGAACCAATGTATATTGCAAGCGTGATGATTTCACTGAATAGCATAATCTTATTCCATTTGTTGATCTCTATGGCCACCATTGCCAATTCATTGAAAATAAGTGCCGAGAAACTGATGGCAACCATCTTTGTGAACATCTCAGATTCTAATCCAATAAATAGTTGTGAGAAGCCTTGGATCACAATACCTTGGTACAATGAAACAAAAACCCAGACAAAGAAAGTCTTGTATGATAAAGAAGTACCAGCTGTCAATTCCTTGTACAATTCAGGGTATAACGACACCAAATTCTCACTAACGTCAGAATCAAGCACCAATGAAAACACTGGGGCCATAGTATAACAAGTTGCATAGCCAACCATTAAGAAACCTTGATATAGTGCCAATGGCTCAAACGACGAACTGATTGAAAAAACAGCTTGACAAACCGAGATGATTAAACCTCTATGAATAACAAATTGGGCTAATTTAGCACTACGCTTGTATGAATTTCTTCCGTGCCAAAGTAATAATTTAGTCAAATGGCAGAACTGAGTGATTGAGAAGTCAGCAGCAAGAGAAGCTTGCTTACCTTCTTTACCGACAATACCAACACCAACATCTGCACATTGAATCATGCTGACATCGTTACCACCATCTCCAATACAACAGACTCTCTTTCTAGTGGCTTCACGAATTAACAGTGCAACTTCAGCTTTCTGTTGAGGTGAGCAACGGCAAGCAACAACCGCAGGCAGTTGAACAACAACCTCAAAAAACTCTTGTTTAAAGAAATTTAAGTACACCCCCAAAGATTCACCATCGATCAACAAGCAGGCATCTTTGTTAGTTTTCAAATATTCAATTTGTTGTAAGGCATACTCTGGCCTGCTCAGTTTAGTTATCGTATGAACATACTGCCCTCTTGAAATTAACTTGGCACTAACGGAAACGCATCTTGCTGTTTCCACTTTATCACCAGTCAACATCCAAATTTTGATACCAGCGTTTCTCAATAATTCGATAGAGGATTTAACGTCTTTTTGTAATCTATCTTCAACCCCTGTCAATCCTAGCAACTCCAAATCGTGTTCCATATATTGTCCTAAGACTTTAGCCATAGCTTGATCACGGTTAATCATAGACAAAGAAGCTTCGTTATATTTGTTCTTAAACTCATCGTACAAGTTCTTACTTAGCTTCTTTCTTGCTATGACCAAGGTTCTTAAGCCTTCTCTCGCCATGTTCCCTGTTTCTTCTTCTAGCCAATCATTTTGTTGAACAATCTTCATCATGACAGTATCAGCACCCTTTTGCAAGAACCATAGTTCATCTTTAGTCTTGTCTAAAACAATAATTCCCATTCTCTTTGAATCTGAACTGAATGGGAAAACTTGCAAGATTTCGTATTCAAAAGTTCGGTGTGTACTTTCTTGTAAAATCGATAAACTGGTTCTATCTCTTTTGATCAATGATAATCCAACAGATTTTGTGAATTTGACAATAGCTATTTCATCGGGAGATGCCGCTTGATAATCCAATTCACCATCTTCATACGTTGGTGTAACATTATGGCAAATAGCTAGTGTTGTGACTAAATCTCTCACTCTTGCACCCAAGTCTCTTCTTGAAGTTTTAACTTGTTCTCCGAAATTCCTAACGTAATCAGCAACTAAATCCATGGTATCACCAGCGTATGAAACAGTACCTAAATGTAATTTTTTCAGCTCCATATCGTTTTGTGTCAATGTGCCAGTCTTATCACTTAAAAGGTATTCAATTCTACCGAGATCTTCAGGGATAGTACTTGTTCTAACAACTGTCTCTTCGATTTGAAGATCGTGCTCAATTTGATAAGCATAAACTGATTTGCCTAGATCTAAATTAACTCTTAAAGACACTGGGATGATAGTGGAGAATAAAATTAGGAATCTCATTATGTCAACATACCAATCGTTAGTGAAACCTTGGCAGGCAACTAAAACAACAGATAAAAGAAAGACACATGCGCATAATATCTTGGACAAGCTATTAATTTCCAATTCTAATAAACCAGTCTTGACTCCAGGGGTTGAAGTATTCATCGACTGTCTTGTATCTTTACCCGTATATATGATACATCCGATGGCCGTACCTGAAGCGAGGACCGTATTTGCCCACATTGTATTATCGACAGTCAAACCAGTAGTATGGTCACCATATGTCAGTTTACCTAAAAACGAGTGTATGTGTCTGGAAGGTGGGGATGCCACAATTTTTATGACTTCCATGTCATCTTCGGACAAACTTTGGGTTAATGGACAGGCAATTCTCAACTTCCAATCAGTTTCACCGTCCAATTGATCAGTCTTAATGAATGATTCACCTGTATGTTCGCTGGATTGTAGCAAGATCATGTCAGCGGGAACTCTAGTATCCTTGTGTAGTTTAACCAAATCCCCACATTTCAATAGTCTTGATGGCATTTTTTTCACAGCACCAACAACTTCATATAGTTCATTATTTTGTTCTCTGTCTCTTCTTCTACGTTGGATGTCATCAATTGCTTCTTTCAGCATCGTAACTGTTAGAACAAATGCCAATGGGACGATATATGAAGATAAATAACCGATTCTTAAAGCAGGTATCGCCTGCGATAATGCAACCAATAAGAAATACAAGTTGAAGAAGAATTTAAATTGTTCGTATAAGATAATTGGGAAGAAAGAAACAAAATTGTATTTGGCGTTAGATATGGCGTTTGATGAGAAGTTTGAATCCATATGTGGGATAACCGTTCTTTGTTCTTGTAATGGTTGAAATTGATCGTTAGTGCCATTACTGTTATGTGGCCTGTCATCCCCAGGCAGTTGGATGCCTTTCTTTCTGGATCCACCACCAAGTACCAACCTATTTGAAGAATGAATCAACGATTGAACACCTTTTTTCCAAATCGATTTAGAATCTGGTTTAGAGCTACTTCCTCTTGAATTAGTGCCGTGTTGGTTGTTTGAACTGCTATCTGATGTGATCAAGGGAATGTCACTGTCGTCAAGTGCTTCACCGTATATTTCACCACTCATTTTATGTAATGGAATTGATCTTAATGAATATGCCTCGTTAATGGATTGGTTTTCGGAGTTTTGTCTGTCTAAGAATGGATTTAAATCGATGTTTTCTAAGGCAACATTCAATGTGTCTTCAAATTCCCTATCTAGCGTAATCTGATTTAAGCTTCGTTGGGAGGAATCTATTATTGAACGATCGTTGTTTAGTTCTGTTTCTTGTTCGTCCTTGTTGTTGTTACTACTACTATGTTCTTGCTGTGGCCTACTCGCTGGAATCGTATCTTTTGAGTTTGTATCAGTCATGGAAATGTTTTACTCTTGTTGCTCTTGAGACTGATCTTGTTATACGCAGCTAAATTCAAGATATAATACCCTTTATCGCTGTACTTGATTTATTGTTATCAGTATTATAGTTTCAAAGAAAGAGTAGAAGCTTCTCTCTTTGTATTGTTGTATCTATATTTAAGGTGGGTACTTTTATTATTGGAAGTCAGTGCATACAAGTAAACTCAAATTTGTAGCTTGAGCTTATATTGCAATAGTCCAGTGGTATCTATATAAATGGTTCTTGTTGAATATATGTGGTTGTATATATCAATGCAATTGGTGTGAGCTTCAAGGACCACCTCGGCTTCAGCATCAGCCTTCAAAGCTTTGTTTTGTGATCGGCATCCAAGGTCCAAATCACACTCATCTTTTTAGAGAGAGAAATTTTGGCTGAGCCGTAAACACACTCATAATGACGACACTTGTACTTTTTACAGTACTTTTTATTCAGTTGTACACTGCAAAGACTACAACATGTCAATTCCAAATTAATGATGAACGGAATATATGGTACATTGAAACGAAGTGTAGAAAGCAAAGCAGAGTGAAAAGCGAAAAAGGGTAAACAAAGCAGCCAGTGTTTCTTTGTTGCTTGTCAGCAAAACTAAAGAAAATAATCGTTCATATTTCCTCAGATTAACCCCTTGGAAAGCTCTACAGCAAAATAAATATAAAATAATTATGATAGTTAAACTAAAAGAGTTCTCTATATCTAATTTCAAATTTTGTAAACTTCTAATTGCGTATTTTTAAACTCTACAGTTTGAGATTTCAAAGACTAAGATATCAGAAGCACCTAATCTCTTCAACTTATCCATAACTAAACCCATATCTTTTCTTTCAACCATAGAGGAAACAGCAACCCAAGTATCATCTTCTAATGGGGAAACAGTAGCAGCTCTTCTACCCGGAGTTAACTGTAGCAACTCAGGTAGTTTAGTTCTTGGAGCATTGTAATTACACAAGACGTACTTCTGTGCAGCCAAGACACCTTCTAATCTAGACTTGATAATAGCCACCAGTTCAGGGTGAGAAGGATTCTTAGACACAATTAAATGAGCAGAAGTGTCCAACACTGTAGTAATTGCCTGTAAACCTGCAGCTTTCATAGTTTCACCAGACTCAACTAAATCAACAATAGCATCACCAACACCTAATGCACAAGAAGCTTCAACTGAACCACCAACAAATTTAACCTTAGTTTGGATTGGTTCACCTGGGTTCACGCCTTCTAGTTTTTCAAAATATTGTCTTGTTAAATTAGTGAATGACGAGACGATAGTTTTACCAATCAACTGTTCAGGTTGGGTATATGGACCGTTTTCAGGAACTTGGATTTGTAACTTACATCTACCAAACAATAAGTCCATAGCGACATCAACATCAACGTCCGCTTCTTTAACCTGATCAACACCAGTGATACCTAATGAACATCTACCTTCACCAACGAAAGTTGGGATGTCGGCAGCAGGCAAGAAAATCAGAGCAATAGGTAGGTTTGTACATAGGGCTATATCAAGTCTGTTTGATCTATTGAAGTGAATGTCGGAGCCTTTTAATAGACTGACACATTTTTCGTACAACCTTCCTTTCTTTGGGACAGCGAATAATAATCTATCTGTTAGGTGGTTAACTAAATCCATTGTCTCTTTGTTGTAACTTCGGCTATTTAATGAGATTTAGTTTTGTTCAGTGAACTTTTCTTTGTTTCAACGAGTGGTAAAACTGAATAAAATTATAAAAAGAGAAAGTACTTTATGATGATAATGACGTTGGATTCTAGCGATATCTCTATTAATCTCTGTTGGTGGTGTACGATAAGAGATTAGTCTTGCATGTAATTCGACAAGGGTGACTGATTGATTGTTTGATAGGTTATTCAAGGAACCAACGTTTTCGAGGGTGAAAAATAATTAAAGCTGCAATCTAGTCGATACACGACCAGATCTCAGTTCTTTTGAACGCTCACACTTTATTTTACCTGATCAGTCAACGGTTATTTTAGTTAAAGTTAATAGAGTAAATGCCGGTATTGAAGAAGAAGAAGAAAAATAACACATATATACATATATATATATGTATGTATACACGTAAACCTGAAATTATTCAAACAAAGATTAATTGTACAAAGTAAAGAAGAGAAGAAAGACAAAATAATAATAATAATAGTAAAAATAGTAATAATGAGAATAAAAAATTATGATAAATTAGTGGTACTCTTGTTGTTGACCTGGTTGATTAACCACATCGTGCTGTTGTTGAGAAGTATCCATGCCTGATTGGTGATGATGTTGCTCTTGCTGATGAATCCGTTCTTGTTGTGCCTGAGCATGTTGCTGAGACTGTGCCTCTGCCTGTTGTTGTGCTTGAGCAGCAACTTTAGCTTGTTCTCTCTTCCAGAACTTCATCAATAAATCACCATACCTGTACATTTCTTCGACTTGAATCATTAGTTTGAAATCGAGCAACAGTAGAAATTGCAATTCAAGGTGATTTAATTCTTCAAGTGGTAACCCTCCAACTTTGGCATATCTTGAATTCTTATAGAAAACATCGCTGAAAAATTTAGATGCAACAGTGATACCGGATATAATCAAACGATGAATGTTATAACTGTCCATGACAAACAGCTGTGGCTGTTTCTTGCCAGCTGATTGACTATCGTCATCTGTCATTTCAAAATCCTTACCGTCGTTAGTGTTGGAGTCCGGACTGTTCGATTGTTGTGTACCTCCACTACCAAATGTAGAGTTGAATTCGCCGTTATTTGCCCGTTTTGCAATACGATCGAAATAGACTAACAAACTTAAAAACACTTCGTTTGTCACAGGACAATATTTTAGAATTCTTGTTAGGTATGCATGTAAAGTAATAGCAGGAATATTTCTACCATGGAAGGCCAAAACGTTAGCGGTATACTTGTTTTGTTCTGTCATGCTAGCGGAAGCCGATTGGTTTTGAGCCGCTGCAGATGCACCGGAGTTGTAATGGTCAGGATGCAAAAGATCGTTAGCCTCCACTATTTTTTGTAAAAGCGCCGACAACATGAGTAGTAAATCTTGGACGTTATGCTCTGCAATGTTTATATGGTCAGAATCAGGACTCGGGATGGAAGGCGTGATGGATTGTTGGCGAAAGGGTGGCATTTGCTTTGAAGAGGAATCTGGATGACGAAATAAAGAAGATGAGAACTGGTTGGGTTGTTGTTGGGATCGTTGCTGTTGTTGCTGGTGAAAAGATTGGGTTAAGTTGCTTCCAGATTCGTTTAGCGTATCTCTATTCGATTGGTTTGCAGGAACGTACTGAGGATTATTAGTAGGAAAAGAGGAGGAAGTATAATCAAAAGCATGAGTAGGGGCAGATGCCGACATGAAATGGGGGCGTTGTTGCTGTTGCTGAAGATGGTTGTGTTGATCTAATTGGGGTGGTGGCATTTGTTGATTTTGTTGACCCTGTATGGATTGACTAGCGGTACTACCGGTACCAGAAGGTGTTACTGATTGTTGAGCATCTTGGTATAGTGTGCTTGAAGATGAATTTGTAGAAAAGGCCAAATCTTTTGAGATTGTAGTGGTTGCGGTAGCCGGTGCAGGTTGAGGCTGAAATCCAAAACTGGTTTGAGTGTAAGAAGAACTGACAGATTGATCAATATTAACAAACCCACTTTGTTGTTGGTCAGCTGGTAATCCTCGTTGTTGGTTGTAAGAAGAGCTGATTTGAGATGGTGTGTTATGGAAAGGAGCAAACTGTTGAGCTTGTTGATTTCGCAGAACTTGTGAATGGTTGAATGATGAAGAACCAGTTGAATCATGAAAAGATGAAGATGCATTATTGAAAAATGAGGATTGTTGCTGAGGGTCATAGCCAACAGGCTGAGGAGGTTGTTGTTGTTGTTGTTGTTGCGGTTGTTGTTGCGCTCTTTGTCCTTGTAATTTAGAAGTTAATAAACTTCTTCTTCCAGCGGGGGCAATATGAGAAGAAGAAACTGAGGAAGGCGCCAGAAAAGAGTTTCCCGAGTATGAGTTGTTAGTGGAAGAGCTTAGATTTGGATGTTGAGTATTATTCAAACCATCTATCGAACCAGATCTGGAACTGAATGAGTTTTTATGTATGAAAGCCGGAGGAGGGTTTGCAGAGGGGCTGTTGTAATGAGCAAAATTGGAGGGTGAAGATGCTGATGTGAAGGATGACGGGGCATTAAATTGAGACGAGAATGAAGATTGTTGGAAATCGTTTAATTGTGATTGGTTAGGGCGATGAGATTGTTGCTGATGCTGTTGCTGATGATGGGTTTCACTTCCGAGGCCAGAATCCGGGTTGTTTGTAAAGGGCCCTTGTTGTTGGCTGGGGAAAGGGTCCCGTTGGTTTATATTTTGAGGAGTTACCTCATTTGAAGAATTTGTAAACATCGGATGTTGTATTTATATATATATATACATATATACAAATTGTGGATGATGATGTTTAGATATTAAGAAGTTATGGGCAAATATCAAAGTTATGTCAACGGAGCCAATATTGGAGTCAAATAAGATAGAATGAATAAGAATACAGGTTGCAATGGGCGAATTTGGGGGAGGAATAAGAAACCAAATGAAGTTCTGGTTTGATAATGGGGGAGGGGTTAAGATAGTGATATGGGGATGCAAAGATGATCTATAATTGAACGTATATAGGAAGGAAGTATTGAGTTGAGTCGAATGGAGTCGAATTTGGGGTGATTGGGTGATTGGTTTGATTGAGAAATGAATGTTGTAATGGTTTAAAGCTCATTTTAGCCCATATACACACACACACACACATACACATACAATATAATATAATAACAATTAATATGAGAAGCGACGAATTGCTTTTTCCGGACGAGGCAAGAGAAAAGAGAGGAATGGTGTGCGGCGCAACCAATGTATTATTAGTACTGTGATGGGTTGATTGATGGATTGTTTATACACCATAGGGTTGGTTGGTAGTCTAATGGGATGACGAGTGTATGTATATATATATATATATAGATGTATTAGATGTGTGTATATTTATCAAGATATATAGATACATTTTATATAGGTATGTAGTGGTATACGTACGGGGGCACTAGGACAACAATAATCAACATCAATCATTCGTGCACAAATTCGGTTCCCCGTTTCTCAACGGCACGTTTTTCGCTTGGTGGTGTCCTTTGGTTCTGTTTTGTGATACATCAGTGCACTTTAAAGCATTCGAACGCCACTGTATCTCCGAAAGAACTCACAAGTAAGAGCGTGGTTATAAGTAATGCAAATAATTCAATAACTCTAATAGATCACATTATACAAACATACTCGGGACTATCCATCTTCCGGACAGACAGGAAACAAGAGACAATCACAGGAACAAGTAAATGAACTATTGTTTTAGCAGTTTAATCCTCGCTTGTGTAAACGATTATGTAATGGAAATTTGTAATTTGAGTTCTGGACAAAGAGGACAAAGATTCTCTGCCATAATAAATTATTCACTGAATGATATGTGAGACATATCATCAATTACATACTTATTGTATGCAATAATAATACCTACTACCTACAAACCATATAAATAGCCTATACAAATAATGTCCAGAGCAGCAAGGTTGACATTGGCATTCAGTTCAGCTCTTTGTGTCTTCTCCGCTGTTGGAGTTTACTACTTAGCTGAAGAAGAAAAAGACGTGAGTAGGATTAAATAGTCGGGCTTTGCCAATTATACCTTACATCTATTGTAAACCAACTCAATATACTAACAACATGACAAACATATATTTATTCAGGCTTTGAAAATGGGACCAGTTAAAGATGCTGAAAGATTGGAAAGACGAAAAGCTAGAATGTTGAACGATAAACAACAAGCCAATTTATTGGATTTTGAAGCTCAAAAGAAGCTGAGAGAAGAATTGGAATCTAACCAGCCGTTAAGTGGAGAAGTTGTCCAAGGTATCGATCAAAATAAAAATTAGAAAATCTCTGTATATATAGTTAGAGTACTTGTACATACCATACCATCCATCATTATATTTATATAAGAACTGTATTATAGACATCATATCATTCTCATAGCTATAAGATCTCTGCACCGCCTCCAATTAACCGCCAACTAATATTAAACAAATCAAATTGAATTCGCTCACTCGTTCCAATCGCCCTGATGAAAACATCTCTGAAGCCTCGTTAACTCCAACTTCAAAGTAATTAAGTATCAAAACATTCTTTAAACAAATTATTTTGACTAAATCAATAATGTCTTTTTTACAAACATTTGCAAAGCAATCATTATTATCTAGGCAATTCGTTAGAATGGGTTCTACTTTACAAACCGTTGTTTCCTCAAACGCTCCACCAGCTGCAGCCGCTTACTCCCACGCAGTTAAAGCTAACGGCTTCATTTATGTCTCTGGCCAAATTCCCTACACCCCAGAAGGTAAGCCAGTTGAAGGAACTATCAAAGACAGAGCTGATCAAGTTATTAAGAATGCCCTAGGTATCTTGAAAGATTCAAACTCTTCATTAGAGAAAATCGTCAAGGTTAACGTTTTCTTAACTGACATGAACGATTTTGCTGATTTCAATTCTGTTTACGTCAAGTATTTCAACAAGGACTCTCATTTACCAGCTAGATCTTGTGTTGCCGTGAAGGCTTTACCATTAGGTGTTGATGTTGAAATGGAAGTTGTTGCTGTTGAAAACTAGATTTGTTGAAGATGCTATGTTCTTTGGAGTTTTTTGTCACTGTTTGAGAATTGTGTAATCAACTGATTTGATTTCACGTTGCATATCTACATGATTTACATATCCATATTCTAGACTAACTTTGGTTTCATGCTGTTTACATTTCACATCGAAATTGCTTATTCTGTCTATAATATTTACTCACATGCAGTATTACGATTGGACAAAAAATACATAGAGTAACTTTATTATATCACTCAATTGTATCACTGTAGTTTACTGATAATGCAGCGCATATCTTTATACATTTGGAGGAATTGCAAAAGGTAGTCGCAATTGGTCATAGGAGTAACCAAATAAAGCAACCTATGAACAACAAGGTGATCAGAAGTGTATAATTGCTCATTAAGAGCAGAAGCTGTTGCAAACACTACATATCATTACCTCATATACCCATATGATCTTTGATGGTTACACATGCTGTATTAAAATCGATGATCTCAATAGGTTTTCTCGGCTTATCTCAATACCTAAACAGTCTCAAATATCTTGTCCAGTCGACATGTGTTCAATTTCTTGCGGGGTTAGAAAGCTAGTAATTGTCTCAAAAATCATAAATCAGAGAAATAAATGCGTATGCCTGCTTGAATAGCGAAGCTAGTGGTGGGTAACGGTAGTTTACATACAAAAATGAATCAGTAAAGACTAACTACAATATTCGGTAACTGCAAAGTAATGTTAAACAGAAGAGCTCAACGCCAGCTCCCCCGGATTTTGGGAGTCCTGAAGGAAGAATGATTCAATTAAATCACGTGATTATCATAGAGGGTTGTTAAACCCTTTGTATTCTGCTACCGTCAGGTTTCCCTTGCCAAATTATATGACTGTGAAAAAATTTCTGGTAGTCCTCGTCCCAATTGCCCGGGGACCCTTCGCTCCCTGTGGAAAATTTTCTTTGCAAGATGCCAAATGGCAGTAAACTACTGCTCTGTGGGTGTCTGTGAACGGTACAGAGAGAGAAACCATCGGTTGGTTACTAGGAGGAAGGTGAGGCCAGAGCTGCCATAGTAAGGGTGGACCAGTTGAGTGGAGGAGTTCTGGTTAAGAGTGTCTTTTTGAAAAGCAAAGGCTTTTGAAAAGCACTAGTGCTATTAACTAAAGAGACTTTATATATTCCTTTTCGAATAGAAACTTATACTTCAAGATAATTCAAAATGGCTCAAAGAGTTACTTTCAGAAGAAGAAACCCATGTATGTAATTGAACAAGAAGTGAAATTGACATTAATGATTGATCAGTGCAAGTTGGAAATAGTTTTACATGGCTTGGATGGAATATAAATGAACAAAAGGAAATTAAGCTAAAAAGACAACAAAGTTACACATGTTGATTGATATATGAATTGCAGTAGTTTGGATATTTACAGCGTTTTCGAAACATGAATGATATAATTTTGTAGTGTGTCAAAAGGAACAGTGGAAGACCCCCAAACAGCATTTTTTGATTTTGTTACATTGAATTAATGAATCATAACATCATTGATAATTGACTCAACTAGTGGACAAGTTGACGAGCTAAACAGCAGTTTAATTTATCACGAGAATCGCAAGATTTGTTTTACTCTCAGAAACCCCAAATCTTGCTTTTGTGGACATTTCGATACTTCATCTAATGACATGTATCTATCTATATTTCTAACAATTTTACGAAAATATCGTGAGCTCAGATTATCAAGTTATTCAGGAAGAAATATAAGATGAAAGCAATCAATCATATCGCAAACAATGAGATATAGCATCATCCGTCAATTTATTCTTTTCAGTATCATGTTGAAGAGAAAGCAAAGGTAGCCCTTGAGATCTTGCAACGTTTACAAATCACTTCATTTTTCTCTGTCATAACTTGAACATGAAGATTTGATACTGGGTAATTAAATGTAGTCCATGAAATTACTCAGCTCACTCTTTCTTGAACTTGTGGCGCTAATATGCTTGATTTCTTTTTAGCATTTCTGACATACTATAATAATGAATGATAAATTTCATCTGATATATGATATTACTTATATGTATGATGGTTGCCACTATGTTCCATTGACATACCAAGATTTGAATCTAATATTTCCACATATTCCCCCAGTGTCAATTAATAATATCCAAGCTGCATCGATACCAAGTTAAGAGAATTACTTACTGATCATCATCATTAATAAAAATATCACAATCTTTTTTATGAACGTTTTTCAAATACTAACATTAAAGCTCCTTTTTCGCATTTTTAATATAGACAACACCAAGTCAAACCAAATCAAGGTTGTTAAGACCCCAGGTGGTAAGCTAGTTGCTCAACACTTAAAGAAGATTGGTACCAGACCAAAGTGTGGTGACTGTGGTATCGCTTTAGCCGGTATTTCTCAATTAAGACCAAAGCAATACGCTTCAGTTTCCAAGACCCACAAGACTGTTTCCAGATCATACGGTGGTTCAAGATGTGCCAACTGTGTTAAGGAAAGAATCGTCAGAGCTTTCTTAATCGAAGAACAAAAGATCGTCAAGAAGGTTTTAAAGGATCAAGCTGAAAAGGAAAAGAAGGCTAAGAAATAAATAACCTTTCTCTAAAATTCCAATTTAATTTAACTTAATTTTAACAAAACTCCTCAAAAACCCCTTCCTTTTTGTTTTTTTTTAAAGCTTTTCTGTTTTTAAAAACTTTTAACACAAAAAAATATAAATCTTTCTTTTAGTTTTTTTATAAGCTTCTTCAATGCTAGTAATAGGCCTCTAATTGTTAGTGTTGTCATGACAGGCAGAAAGGGGGTACCTTAAAGGTTCGAAATACTACAATATTTTCGCAAACTAAAACTTTACGACACAATTTGTATGTGATATTCGTACTTCCGCTTTTTCTTGAAATGACATAACGTTCAGACAGGAAAGCATGTTGATCGATTTGGCAATATGTTGTTTCCCAAAGGGCCTACAGTAAATAGAAATGAAATGTGTGTAGTCAAAAACATAAAAGGGGTAAAAATCCATATTCGGACTATCTAGGAAATTACTTTCACCGTGTGAATATAGGTACGTATCTGTGATAAGCTGGAGGGTTTCTAGGATGTTTCCAAGGACCGAGAATCGGTTATACCCTTAAGGATAAGAGTGGAAGTGGGAAACACTGGAATAGGGTGGTCTCTATTTCATAGGTTAGAATAAGGGACTAAGGGGGGAATATTGAACACCAAAAATCAACAATTCAAGCAAAGACATTTTGATTGTTTGTCTATAAAAGAAGGGTCAAGTATAGTATTATATGCCACACACATTTATTAGTCCGATAAAGTGATAGAATGGGAGTGAGAAGTGAGAAGAGATAAAAATTACTGTTTATGGCACATGCAGAAGTTATCGGTCCAAAGTTCAAATTGTGGCGGATGAGACAAATCAAAGACGATTAATACAAACTGCTACCATTTCTGGTCTGATCTTTACTTTTTACTCCAGCTTGTATAAATACTCCCTTCTTCCATTGAATTGTATACAGATATAGCAACTAGCTATATATAACATCAATAAATCTCACAAACTTAACATAGATTCCCAAATTTCCCAAGCTACACACACTTCAGCAACTTCAACTTCCCTATCTGTCGCATCATATAATGTTATCTAACCTAAGACCATCCGTGCGTGTTTTATCAACCGCAAGATTATCAATCAGATCTTCCTCCACATCTACCACAGCCACCGAGTCCATTGAAGTGAGCTCTAGTCAACAACAACAACAACAGCAAACACAACAAGACGCCGACGAGGCATTTTCACACACTGCTAATGACGAATCCGCCTCCGCATTATCCGCAACCGGGGAAGCATCAGTTCCCCTCAAATCTATTCCTGTGTTTGAATCATTAAATTTTGCAGCTTACAAGTCATCAAAGAAAAACTACATAAATTCCCTACCGAAAGTTCCAAGCACGGACGGCATTCAAAGAAATGAACTAATGCTAGATGCTTTATTTAACAATTTCCAACCTTTGCTACAACCTGTCAAATCTAATCACACTAGATCACCATTATCTTTATCAATGTCACTATCACCAAAGAAGTTCAAGAAGTTAAAGTTACAGAATTCATCTATCTTGAAAGATTTAGAAAACTATAAGAAAATAAAATCTGAATCGAATGTGGAAAATTATTCTCCTTATTTCAGTAAATCAAAAAAGTTCACACCAATTAATTCAATCTTCACTAACTCTGCATTAAATACCCAACAGCATAACTTGGAATTGTTCAATTTACCACTAAGCTACGTTGAAAGTTTAAAGCCTTTCGAAGCCCCATCATTACCGGGTAACGAGCTCTATCGTGATGATATGATATATACTAGAAAACTAGAAATCGAGGAAAAGAAGTTAAATCAACGGAAGCTGAATAAACTAAAAAGTGAAGCTGATCTAGAGTTGGCAAAGAAAGGCTTAAAGAAATTGAAGATCGATAATTTTGAAGAATTCTTTGGATTTAAATAAGTTAATGAAAGAAGCGAAGAAATCATTACTTATTCATTGATCGATCTATGAATTAATTAATATATATATATATTGCTCGACTCATTTATATCATCAAATCATGTCGTATCATTTACGCTGCACAATTACAGTCATCGCCATCACATTTCTTGCTTTTGCTTGAATAAGTTATATATATCAGAGTTTTATGTCTCTTGCTCCAAACTGCACACCGTTTTATTTATTATCCCTCATAATTTCATTCATACTTTTACTGTCTACTAAAATTATAGCCCACTAACTATTGTCGATGCTTATAAGTAAATCCTACTATTTATATTGTATTCTGTTCATAATTGAATGATTAGTCTTTCGATTCTCAAGAATTGTTATGTATCTTAAAATTGTCTCATTTCCCCACATTAGTCAAAATCTTGGATATCCATTATACCAGTAGCTTATGACCAAAAAGGAAAAAGTCCAGTTTCAATTTATTCAAGAAGTAAGCTAGCTTCATTTTATCCATATATTCATTAATACTACCCTGCACTCAATTCTACCTTAGCCATACTGTATATTCAGATTCTAAAAGACACACAACCCGGAGGTTTCCTCTACATTTTGACCACAACAAAGAACTTGTCGCATATAAAAGTACTACCGAACACAAACTTCTTTTGACAGTAAAAGAGGCAAAAAAAAAAATCTGGCAGACGAATTTTCGTTTCAATAGTATGAACAAGAGGTTCTAACCAAGTTGGGGGTAATTCAAGGGGCATATTTTAGGATAGTACAAGAAGAACCATAAATACAAATAACGAAATAAACAAATAATTAATCGCATAGGCAAATAAATTTGCTATTTTAAATATAATTGAAACCGGAAATACGCTACCAATTGCATTTCAGCCCCTGCAGAGAGTTCTTTTTGATCTAAACTCTTCTAACGTTACATAGGATTCAAACCATAATTTACTATTAAACGAGACACTCATAGGAGTTATCAAGAGGAAAAAACCTTGTGCCACATATATATAGAATAAGAATTTCCCTTGCCAATTACTCCGAGTAACTATTTACACCCATTCAACGCATACAAAAACTTACAACATTCCACCAAGACGCTTTAAAAGGAAGGTTGTGAGTGGTGTCAATGGTGCTAAACGTACCAGTACGCCAACAACAACAACAACAACTGCAGCAGCACATATACACCAACGCTCCGGGGAAACTTTGGATGACGATTACTATTCGGAATATGATTATGATGACGACTACGACAATGACGAGGAAGTTGGAGAGGAGTACACTTTTGAATTTGATATCTCAAAGCATCTCTTCAATTTCAACCCGACTGAATTACACCTTGCGCTTTTCAAGTTTTTACAAGTGGTAAGACCCCAAACTGATCAACCGAAATATCAAGACAGAATGTGGAAGTTGTTCTCCACGATATCTACGTTATCCGACCCGTATACACAGCCTTCGGACACCGGAGATGAGAACGAATACATACTATCAATGGATATGGTTTCGGACCTTGTGCTGGCTTTAATGCTACAGGTTTACGAAGATGATCCTGAATTGCGATTTCCTGCCTTTGATATGTCTGTTGAATTATACACAATCATTGAAAAGATATTGAAATTGGTGAATAGTGACGAAGAAGCTCGATTAATATCGGTTAATAATGACGAAGACAACTGGATCGCTAATTTATCCAAATGGTTACCACATGATTCCCTTTCTAATATAACTAATCTAGCCAACGACTATCACAATTTGAAACTACTTTATACGATTGCATCCGTTTCAATATTGACTATATATAAACTCTACAAGCCTGGGCAGAATATTTCCCTACATCCTTTCCTTTCTCAATTTTTACAAATATGGAAGAATCAAACGCATGTGATATTACTCGGATTAGAAATTGATAGACGTGATGAAGAGTTGAACTTCCCTGGATATCCTGAAGTGATCAGACACGTTATAAAAGGTTCTTCTGCACTCCGGTCAATAATCGCATTGATACTAAACAACGAATTTGATAAAAGACTACATGATTTGAAACACGAGTCATTGAATAATTTCATGAATCCGTGGGGTAGAAAGGCCGGAAACGGATCGATTACTGCAGATTTAAGAATATATGTTGCCGGTATGTTTTCATTGGGGTTAGAGTATCCTGAAGTTAATGAACTCATGGAGGATTTTGAACCTGAAGACAAGTATGATGAGGATATTAAATACATGTTTGAAATGGAAATAGATGATGCAGATGCTGAATTAGAAGCTGACGAGTACCATAACCATCATCACCATCCTCACCATCGCCACCATCATACCGGAACTAAGACCGAACATAAGATACATGAGTTGGATGAAAATGGCAACAGAGTTTCTGACGAGGAGACGGATGAACCATATGCTGATTATAGTAATGGTTATGAATTGCATCCTTCATGTGATTGTATATTTGATGAATTTGATGAAGAGTACTACGAGGAAGAAGAAGACGATTATGATGATGACGAAGCAGCAGCAATAAAAGCCAATACTGATGCCGGCACTAATGAAAGTGAAATATCAAAAGAACACAGTATAAGCAACAAACCGCTTGCTGTTAGATCTGCAATGGCCAGAAGCCTCAAATTTGATGGTGAAGGAAACGACTGGCGTGATATGCCTCGTGGAAGTAACGTTATAATCTCTTCTGATTTTCATGATCTGTTGAAGAAATCAACAGACGACCCGAGCGTTTTCTTCACTAGCCCTCTCACTCTGTTAAACGAGCTACGTAAACTGTGTTCGGGTACGATTCCCGACGGCGTTGGAGAGAAAGTTATCAGAAGTGTGGCATGGATAGTGAGATACGAGTACGAGGCAAGTTTGATGACAGAAGATGAAAGAGAGGAAAGGGGAAACGATCCTGGTATTCATCCTGATATCGTATATAGTTTTATTTCTGACGGACAAAATTTTGAAAACATGGTCAAACACAACCCATCTATTTCATTCTGCATAATAGATGAACTAATGATGGCTGAGGGTTATAGAAGGGTTTTAATTTGGTTTTTAACACATTTGGAACTAAATCAATGGTTAATTAACTACTTCCACGAACTTTTAGTCGGTCTGAGAGGCAACCCACCAAATTCTACGGATCCTAAAAATACCAGATTTAAATTCAGCAGGCAAGGTGCTTTAGAATTATCAGAAGTTGAAAAATCAATGTTATTGCATGAATTTTTCTCAAATGCAGGAGTATATTTGTCTAGAGGTACGGCTGGTAGTGAGGATTCTGATTCGAACGATAACGATGTTCAATTGGAACTTGAAGGTGACACTAGACCTATTGCCAGCAGGACCAATGCGCAGAAACTAATGATGGTGATTTGTTTGATGTTGAAGTCATTGGAGAGTAAAGGAGTTCTAAAAGTTAATGATCCCGAGTACAGAGTTGAGATTCAAACTTTGTTAGTTCAGTGGGTCGGTGTTGGTTTAGTCACTGGGGCTAGAGAGTTATTCTTCAAGTCTAACGAAGTCGACAATGAACAAACTAAAGCAGCAACGTTTTTGAAATCTGCTTCTTTGGAGACTAAAAGGCTGAAAGAAATGTATACACAGATGCCAGGAGTCAATTTCTTTGATATATTTGCTAGAAATTTTGAGAAAGACAGTTATGAGTTTTTAACAATGTTGTTGAACCTAGGTAATTTTTATTTCAAGAAGCGGTCTGAGATTCTACAATTTTTCAGAGATTTAAATAACGTTGGGAAACAATTTAGTGGGCCGGAGCTAAGCAAAGTGTGTGACAACTTATTCAAAGGCTTGAATTTCTTCTTGTTAACTGATAGTAGCTCTGGTATACTAACCCACCTCAAGAAATTCAACTTACTCAATGATTCCTTCGTTGAGACAGCAACTGAGATCATAGACGGCTACCTGAAAGGGTTCCTGAATGATGATTCTCCAAACTACGATAGGTTCACCCAGGAAGATGATGACGAAGACGACAGTGGCGGTGAAGATGAAGTTGAAAATGAACCACAAACCAATGGTGGGGAACAGAATAACGATGGCACGAAGAAGCGACAGAAAAAGAAGAAGAAGACAAAGACAGGTACGAAAAAAACTTGATCTACAGAAATCTTAACGACCTGATTTATTTTTATCAGTATTATATATCTATAAATGTACCTTAAATTAATACTTTACACGAACATTGCTTTCTCTTTCACGTAATATAGATCTCTCCATAACAAGAGACAAAATTGAATGGATATATTATAATTTACTTATGTACCAACTTTTGTTAATGTATCATCTTTTGGTTCCCAAATACTATCGTCCAAAAAGTACAACCAAGTGAATCCATTCCAAGATGATATCACACCGATACAACAAGAAACACTGTATACCATCAACCTAACAAACTCTAACTTTCTCAAGATCTCAAAATTCCTGCTTTGAATCTCCAAAATCTGTATGAGTCCACACATCGGCACCAAAGAAACAATGTATATCGAGTTCAATCTATCCAAAATAAAAACTCTTCTAGTGATATTGCGACTGAAATGGCAAACTTCATTGAAACTAGTTGAAAAAATGACAAACCAAACAAAAGTAATCAACGTTTTGAATAACCATTCCGCAGATCCGAAAAGCAGCGGGAATAGAGATACATAACCTGATGCAGTCAGCGTTTGGAATAGCGGCAACAGCTTCCGGTCTTGTGTCACTATGAAACTGAATGGGATAATGACTAACATGATAGCTTTTTCATGAACATGCCAGCCGAATAAAAATGATGCCCAACCACACAAGGTCATTGATCCGATAAATCTTTCAAACGTTGGACTTATTAGTAGTGGAATAAGCGACATTAGTTGATAGAATAACGTCAATAAGAAAGTATGATTCGGTTCTATGTTTGGCAAAATGACAAATTCAACATCACCAACTAGTCCTCTTGTTAAGCTGGCAGTATGGTTGATTGATTCGTTTGGATCCATTTTGAAAACAATTGATAATATTTTGGAGAAACCTGGGACTTTTAAAACCAGTTGGATCAGAACACGATCAATAAAAGAGTAAACTGCCCAGAAATTCGGAGCCCAATAAGCGTGGGTCAAACCTCTTGAGAATGGGAAGAGACGGGAGAGCAGTTGTGGCATGACACCGTAGTAAACAAATGGACCAAATGCAACGGCGAAGACAATAACGACAGTACTACCTAATTTTAAGAGATTTGTCCATTTCACTAGTGATATAATATCATTGATCGATCTTGGAAATTTCTTCCATGGGTTTAGGCAGTAACCACTTAGTAAAAAGACAAAATAACATGGAGCAATGTACAAAAAGATATGCTTGAAACAAAGCAAGACAGCAAACCAGAATCCACACATTAAATGATTTCCCAACTTTGCATTAACGATAGACATGATTAAAATACCAAACAAGAATCCATTGTATTGGAAATGAATATGATCAACGATGAATAAACCTGGCGATAATACAATTGATGAAGCAATTACAAAGTTTCTCTTTTTTTCCTTCAGACTTTTAGAGACATTGATGAACCATTGTAATGATAAGAACAAGACGATCTCACTGATTATAACTGTTGATCTTTGAAAAATCACTGTTAAATGACCGTATTCACCCTTGTCAATTAGTTGTAAACAACCATCTTTAGCAACTGCGTCTGGGATGAATTGTGATAAAAACCATTCCAAATATGCGAAGAATGGAGGATAATCTAACGTCCACTGACTCGTATTCTCGATATACCAGTCTTTCAAGGGCAGAAGTTTGGTGATTGATAGCCAATTTCTATGAACATCAAAATCTGTAGAGTGATATGCAGGGAATAAAAGTATTTTGAGTAGTGTTGTAGCAACCCAAATGTTCCATAGTGAAAAGTTGTATTGGGTATTTCGGTGCTGGTCAACCAAGAGATCTTTTGTTTTAAAAACAGAAGACTGTTTATTCAGAGACTTAGATCTCATTTTTATCAGCAGAGAGGTGTTCCGATGCTATCTGTACACATAGACATCAATTTGAAGTCTACAAGGTCAGGTTTTGTCTGCTTAAACCACAAGCCAGCAAATGGATCAACTCGAATGGTGAAATAAAGTAAACAAAGCTTAGTGTCTTGTGGCGGACGTGGCGTTTTACTACATGTGGCGCGTGAAGGAGACGTGTACAAGAGATGTCCTTTAGAAAGATATCCCATCAAGATACAACAACACCAGGAAAAAGGGTGCTTTTGCGTGGAGGCAGAGTAGCCAAATTCTTCCATGGTGACAATTTGATGTATTTAATCTAAGAATCACATACTTCCCCAGTCCTATCTACATTTTCATTAATTCTGTTGTTTTCCTGATGATTCATTTAACCGACAATTCTACCAGGCTAAATGCTGGTTGGCATACTGTGTTACATGGCCCAACAGCGAACAAAAGCTTTGTCATGCACGCTACACAAGTAGACAAAATCCAAACTGATTTGTAGGTCGGAAAAATCCTTATAGTAAATTGATTAAGTGAGCTTCCAGGAAAAACAGGAAATCCAATGGGTTTCAAACTTATTCTCAAGGATCTTGAACTCTTTGTAACATGCGTCCTTCTATGATTAACGGAGATGCAACCCGGCAGCTATTATAGAAAGTCAACAGACAGTACTAAAATGACTCGACGAAAAGTATATGTGGGTGGAAAAATCGTAGATTCCCGGTTAGCTAACTGATCATCAATTGTTAAACAACCTTAATACTGTGCTAATTAGGACGGTGAAATGGAGATCTGAGAATTCCTTGATGAAACCTACCGTTAGGTTATGTACATGGCTAGTACCTGCTAAACGTGGTGTGGGTATCTTGTGAGCCAACAACTGACCCAAAGGAAAGAAACAAAGACACCAGGACTAATTAACAAAAAAAAAAACAAAAACCTGGAGCAAGCAGTCAACTTTCTCATCAGCTGATAGGCGATTGATCGGCGCCGCGGCGTGAACTCTTTTTATTTTCCCTTATTGCCTTAAGGCTGTGCAATATTAGTAAGAATTAGATCCGAGACTCCCCTGGAGCCGAGCCGATAATCTATTTAAACGACCTGCAGCAATGAAGTGAACAAGGATACTATTAATCACTCTGAAATAGACATTGAGAACAACTGTTAAGCTAGCTTCAAATCAGGAAAAGACTGGGAGAAATTCTTGATAAAAAAAGGCTATAGAGATCCATTATAATTGAAGAATTTACGTTAGCTACATATAAGTATAGATATACGTATGCCTGCAATAACAACCGAACAACCAGGCGAGAATGAGTATTTACTTATATATATATGTACATATATGTTGTTTGTACACATCAAACAATTTAAACAGTATAGTAGTAGTATATGAAGGCAAAACACTTTTCTAAGGATTCTGGTTTGTAATCACTCACTAGAGCATATTTGTAATGGGAAAAGGTTGTATTCTAGTGGGAGCTCATTCACAGGGGGGAACAGAGGGCAGATAAACGGATGAGCTATCGCCAAACCAGGCGGTGAGCTTCTACAAAGCCCACCGGGAGGAGAGGGGAGAATTAAAGAAGGATAAGGCGGTGCGAAGTGCAGCGAGGTGACAGGGGTCTGAACAGGAAGCGAGGCATCGAGGGGAGCCACCCGGGAGGGGCCAGGGAAGAGGGGGAGGACAATGGGGAGAGGTGGGAGGGGACAATGAGTGTGGATGGAATGGCACGGGGAAGCGAACAGGAGAAGCAGGGAAATCTCTCAGCCGTGCAGAGAGAGTGTACATACGTTACATACATCACATATATCACATACATGAGGTGATGTGTAGCAAAAAAAAAAAAGCAGCAAGGAAGCGGTAAAACAGTAATATAATTTATTTACTTAAAACTTAGTTGTCAAACCACCCAAACAAGGCCTAAAACTAATGCTATCCACCCCAAAATATCCCTAACTAATACTCTCTACCATTTTCAATAACTAGTACTAATAGGTGCATTTTAGCGTCGATCCCGATTGACTTGTCAAACCTATTTTTTGCTCTCTGTTCGGTACATAATATTTACTTTGTCTCAAGGTTCTCCTTATCGGCGTTTCTTTCCCTCTGATACAATTTTCTTAATTAAAGAGGCAAACATAAAGGTTTTTCCACCCAAAATAGATTTATATAACTGCTGTCATTCAAGCAGTTTATTCCTTTTCTTTTCATCTCATAGGTTTTTTCCTGTGCCGTTATAATCCTTGGTTTAGTTGTTCTCATTTTGTTCCTTCCTTTCTTCGTCCAATCTTCCAATTGTAATACACCTTGTGAGTCATCTAGAACTATAACAAAACACAAAACTAAACTGTTTTCGGATATTCTCAGTTTCATTCCTATCTACATTCAGAGATCAAATAATTTCATCTATTTTAATGGAAAGTTCCAGTTAGCGATTTCATTTCAAATCCATCTAAAACACCACTCAACCACAAAGTTTTGATTTTTTTCCAACCAGTTTTACATTACATAGTTATAACGTTTCCATATAGATATTTCAACAACAAACAGCAGCGTATTTCAAAAAACAAAAAAGAAAAAACAGAAAAATGCCATTCGTTCCTTCGGCTAGAAAGAGATTGTCTAATAGTGCAGAATCTGTTGGTATTGAAGATAAGAGCTCCATCCCACGACAGAGAACTCCTGTAGGAGTATCGACACCGTCTATCACATCTCAAAACAATACACGTCCCTTCAGCACTCACAATAGACACTTGAGTGACAGCAGTATAGAAGGTGATATACCTCTTTCGATATCGTTCATGAGAAGACCTTCTAGATCTACTTCAATGGATCAAGACATTGAGCAAATAATGAAAGTCAACACTTTACTTAATACTTCACATGCTATCACCTTTGATAATCGCCCTATCAATGAAAGTGAAAATAATGGAGGTAGTACAAGCAGTGAAAGTAGTAAAGAAAGCAGTTATTTTCCTAAAATCAGTGAGAGGAGTTCATTTGATAATGACGATACTAGTCCCATTTCCATGCCTAGTTCACCAACAATGACTGAAGATTCAAAATATTCGTATTTACATCCATTGGTTAGAAAAAAGTCTGGTGAATTGGTGAAGTCGTCATTAAAATTGAATTCGTTAGGAAGTTCAAGATCATTACCTTCGACCCCAACTTACAAACAAGTTCATTTTGGTGGTACTGATGATGTTAAGTTTTTCAATGATGCTGATAAACCCTGTTCGATTAGTGCCAACAATTCTCCATCTGTTTCCGATGATGAAGATTCTTATGATGATAGCGACTATTATGATAGTGATGATGAATATGGTGATGATTACTATGGACACAACTTCCAGTCAGATGATAGATATGCCGTCTACCATACTATCTACAAAGTTTCCAAGGATTGCGTTACAAACAATAGGGCAATTGATATTGAGAGATTCAAAAGACTCATAAAAAGTTGGAATTTAGATACAGGACTGTTCCCTAAAGTTTCATACAGAGATGAAATTGATAAAGAGACACCTGTGTTCCTTGAAAGGTGTTTCTTAAATGTTGAAAAGACTGAAGTGATGGGACAAATAGCAGTTAAGAATATTTCTTTCCATAAGTCTGTGACTCTTAGATATTCATTTGATGATTGGAAAACGGTGATAAATTCAGAAGCCACTTATATACCTGAAATCCCAAGATTATTAAAGAAAGCTAACTACGATAGATTTGTCTTCAAGATTGATGTTCCAATGCTATTTTCTCAATTTTCCAGCTCGCATAAATACTCAATCGGATTTGATCCTTATTTCCTAATGTGTATAAGATATGTCACTGACAACCAAGAGTTTTGGGATAACAACTACCATCAAAATTACAAGCTGAGCTTCGTTAGAGAGGGTAAACATACAAAGAATAACAATAGCCATTCACCAAAATCACATAGGAATACCAAATCCAGTCCTTCTCACTCGTATTCTTCTAAGTATTTGAGGAAGACAAGAAGTATGGAAGATACTAGCTTTACTTCATCTGCAGAGGATACTTCTCCATCTTTAGCTCCATTTTCATTAAATGAACCACCTACTCCAAGATCATCACTATCAGCAGCAGGCTCTACTGATTCTACTGCCACACTGGTTCCAATACCATCCCCAACCAAGGAACCATCCGATCACCCATCAAATGATAAAGATCTCCGTTTACTTCTAACCCCTTCAAAGAATTACGATACCATGTTCAAAGATTCAAATGAGCCTTCGCCATCTTCACTGAACGGAAGCAGTATGAATTCTCCAGGTACTCCATTAATTCTCAAAGATGCCTCGAATGCGCCAACATTCACTGATCTCATGCCTCCATCTTCAGCCCAAAGACAAAAAGACTTGGAGAAACTGTCAACATCGAGACCAATTGATAAATCTAGTAAAAAAATGCAACCACCGTCATCAAAACCAGGAAACAACGCTTCAAATGTGATACCGCCTTATAACAGTCTTAGAAGTGTGCCAATGAACAACGACTCAGGTTCACTCTCTCCTAATTCAGAGTCGGTGAATAAGAACGAATTCCCTTTCAATAGCAATAGCAGTACTGGAGACAAAGCGCCAATTGTTAAAGGATTGAAGAAGAATAATGTTAATGATGAAAACGACCAACATGCTTTTTCAAACAATGATTCTGCTATTTCTGATTTTACTGGAGATCCTTTGGATGACGATGATAATGCTGACGCAGAGTCGGGAATCAATTCCAAGTCATACCAGGATCTGCTTAAAAAGTATTGTTTCTTCCAAAGTCCTTCTACAGTTTCATCATTCTTAGAAAGTAACTTATCTGAAGATACACCAATAAACAAATACGGCCATTCGTTCTACTAGACGAAATAATAAAAAAAAAATCGACACTCAACTTTTGTGCAAATCTACATCTACTTCTATTCACATTTATTAAATCCCTCGCTTTCAATTCATGTTTTCAACTTCCTTTGAACTTTTTCGGAAACCTTTCCAAATACTCTATGCTTTATTTTGTTGACTATTTATTGGTATAGTTTGAACCGCCTGACTTCATTGCAAATAACTATATTATCCTTGCTTTTTGTTTTCTTTGTTTGCTGGCATGTACGATCATTTTTTAAGTTATGTGAATTTCATTCATCAATGTTCTTACCTTTTTAGAGGCCCCCTTTTCTTTTCTTTCCTTTTTGAATACTTGATTTTTAATTTCACTCTTTTTCTACTGAGATTTTCATGTTTGTCTTCCCTTAATTACTCTTTCTAACACTTTGCTTTCTCAAATTATACCCTTCTATGCATACTTGTGAACATTCTATTTTCATACCCGTATACTACACGAAGTAAAACTAAGTAAAACTCACTTCTAGAACGTTATTTCAAGAACAACAGAAACATATGACATCGATTAAAGAAACAGATGAGCCCAAAAATCAAGCTACAACTGACAGAAAAACACACTAATACATAAAATCTAACTATAAAACATAACGGAAAACAATGGCTTAGCGATCAAAAAAGGCAAAAGAAGTATCAATCGTTACACCTTTCTCTTCTTTTTACTTGGCTCATCTTCAACAACATCCTCGATACCATCTTCACCACCACTCAAATCTTCGTTAGCATCAACATACTCAGTAACTTCTTCATCGTCATCATAATCACTGACAAAATCACCTTCATTGTTACCTTCGATTTCATCCTCATCTTGCAGCTGATCGTACCTACTCTTCAACCCTTTCATCTTTCTAGTCTGTAAACCGCTCAAATCTTGTAAGCCAACGTGAACCTTGGCAATCTTATCACCCATGCTATCGATGTCGACGTTCTTCTTTTGTTTAGGTTGTAGCTGCTTAGGCACCTTGAGTGCCTCTTTCTCCATTTCTGGTTCTGGGTATTGGTGTCTACCTATCTTGAAATCAAAACGTGGTCCAACCTCTTCAAGTTCAACACGTGGTAATTTAGGTTCTTGAGATTTCAAAGTTTTCAACTTGTACACTCTGAAGTGGACTAATGGTAATTTGGATATAGATGATTCATCGTGGTCATCAGACTCAATGGCAGAGATGGCTATGACATGTTGCAAACCTGAAACATCTTGTAAGTTTGAATCTTCACCTTTGAAGAAATCAAGGAAGATTGATTTGATCATTTTGAACACCGGATGGGAGTCAAAGATTGGTCCATTGAAGACAAACATTGGTTTCAAACCAACTTGGAAAGTCAACTTCTTGAAATCTTGGAATAGCTTGTAGTTTTGTAAAACTTGTAATTCAACCATATCATACAATTTGTAGTTGAAAGTTCTGATAAAGGTTAAATTGTTTGGTCTCTTTTTGTTACTTGTTGTTAGAACAATCAAGGATGCATCGTTCTTTTCACTGAAAAATTCCAGTTTAGTAGCATCTTCAAATGGTAAGATGTCGTTTTTCTTCGTGAATCTCTTGATGAATGGTTTTTTCAATGATGATAAATCAACTGTTATGTCATGTAAGGCCTTGTTTGAAGATGCACCAGGGACGAATAAGGCAGTCTTTGTATTTTCAACGATCTTTGGAGCCTTTTTATCAAGGGCTCTCTTGGTACGAGCGCTTTTCGGCTTCACAGTTCTAATCATATTTAGATGCTATGCGTAAATGGTTATTGTCTGTGTTTGAACTAACTTCAATGGAAGATTAGAGAACCCAAGACAAGCCCATTTTGAAGCGTTTTAACATACAAACAGAGTAAAACTTATTCTTGATTTGTAAAGAAAAAAAAAAAAATTTCCAGGTACTGTTTCTGCGGGGGTTGACCCTGAAGTGGGAATTCCCGTTTATTAAGGGATCTGTCTCTGTAGTTTTTCGAGTCTACAATAAAACAACAAAAGGTTTGATTTATGTACAGAAGGATCCATTCGAAACAAAGGAAGAGAAAGTGATACATCTAAGTAAGGCATATCAGGCACCATTGTTGGGATTATATAACATTTAAGATAGGCAATGTTTACTGTCAGCAGATTGCAAAATTCAAACAGTTCAAGTAACTTGAATTTGAACAATGCCAACTCATCTTCATCTTCGGTTGAACCTTCGAATAATTTGCAAGAACTAGCAAGAAATGATTACTTTAGGATCTTTAAATTACCTTCCAACTTACCAACACTAAAACTGGAGGAAGCCATTATTTATGGTTACACTGACGATTCATGCCAGAAGACAGTCTTGATCACCAATCAAAGGATTATAATCTATAGTCATACATCTTGGGAGATCAACCCAATCACTTTTGAATTTGAATACAACAAAAACGAATACGGAATCATTCCACAAGTCAAATTGATTCCAAACGTCATATCCGAAAGTGAGCCAGGACTTGCTATTGTCGATTCAATTACGGGATCTGTCACCTTCATAGAGTCGATCAATTCAGCTCCTTCATTAGACATATTAAACAACAGACACCAATTGAAGTTGAAACTATCAAACGGTGAATTCATAACAATAGCTGAATATTTCCAAGATATCGGTTTAATAATTGTTACAAATTATAAGAAGGTTACGTTAGTCACATTCAAAGATCAATTTGGTAAAAGCGTCTTAAGCTCAAGTGACATTCAGTCTCCAAGATCATTCTTTGGATTGTTTAGCGGTCCATCAACTGGTTCTTCTCAATATGATTTAGAAAGTTACGATTCCTCAAACAAGATAATTTCGGTCAAATTGTATCACGAAAGCCCATTGCACCAGAAGCTCTCAATCCTTGAAGAAGATGGTAAGTTTTCTTTGATCGATTTTGTTAAGAATAGTAGCCCAACCAGCATAGTTCAATCTAATCTTAAGGCAGGCTTGTATGCTGTTGTGGAAGAGCATTACCAAGATTTGAGCGGTGATTTGAAAATCAAAGATTTAGAACCATTGGGAGATGATAAGTATTTGATTTTAATTTCTGTCGAGTCATCATCTACAATGGGCCAATCGTTGATTCTATTTACTGTTGACAGTCTAATATCTGATGAGTTTACTGTTACCTCCCACTACAAGATTTCTAACAACAGCACAGTCAGTAACTATCCAAAATTGTACACCGTCAGAAATAATTCCATTGCCTCTGTTGTTTCCGATAACACTATCACTATAATTTCTTTGAATTCAGGGTGGGAAGATTTCATTCAATTGAAGAACGAAGCAACTATCTTAGGATTTGGTTTAGAACAGGATCAAGCGATCAATGTAATCACGGAAACAGGAATTTTGAAAGTAGAAGTTCTAGCTACTGGAGAAAAGCTGTCACCAATGGAATTCATTAAATCCCGTATCGAGCAAGCATTACAATTTGATAGCTCTTCAACGCCATTGAATTTCAGTTTGAAAGATTCCACCGTTGAAATATCGGATCAAGATATAGAGCATGCAATTCTAACAATTGCCAACGATATTCTGTCAAATAAGCTAGCTATGCTTAAGTCATATCCACTTCTGGAAACATGCTTACAGAAAAGGTGTGATGTGATCAAGAAACTATGTACATTCATTTCAACAAACTTCGAAATTAGTGCTGATTTAAAATTACTAGTTACAAACATTACCGAAAAGGTATTCCTATCTAATAAATTTTTCACATTACTTGAGTCATTTGATTTGGTTAAAGTCATCGAACCAATAATTTCTTCTAATTTCGACAATAGCACGATCAATGATTTCTTCAACAATTCTGTCAACTCCATAGTGGATCTAATAGCTAAGTTTGTTCAAAAATCGATTGAAATAGGGCAATCAGATGATTTATTGAACTTCAGTGACTTTTTATACAAGCTATTTAGTTCTGGCTATGTTGCGATTGAGCAAGATGTCAAGTCAAGCTTATTTGACCTCGAATTCGATGATGTTAAGCAATCAACTCCATTGCTTTTGGACTCATATTATTTACTAATAAACGTTAATCAAGTTCTCAAAACTGTCACATCAAATTATGCGGATCAATTAGAGTCACCAGCTGAGATTGATATAAAGATGAAAGCGAGTGAAATCATCCTCGGTTTATCTCTTTTTTTGTACTATACTTCTAACAACTTACTCCAGTATTTATCCACTCAACCAAAAACTGCTGAAAATGATGAATTAAGAGAAAATTTTGAGTCGCTGGTTTCACAGAATAGAGAAGGTTGGATCAAGATTTTTACCTTATCAAAGAAACAAGACCACATAATACCATTAATTGAGGCTTTCCAAGATTTAGAAAGCTTGAGCGAATGCTTGGAAAGCGAAAGGGAATTGATTTATGCTCTTGATAATCAGGCAACTTTTGATAACAACAAACTAAAAGTCGATATGAAGTTCCGTTTCTATTTCAATAAGTTTGGTTATAAATTTGCTGAAACATTGTTTACTTATTACTGCAAAGTTCACAAGATTAATTTAATCTTAACTCAGTTCCATGATTATAAAGAATATCTAACAAAGTTCCTGGAGTCCAGCTACAAAAACGCCAAATTCTCATGGATTTTGGATACGCTTGATGAAAAATATTTGTTGGTGGCTAAGAAATTAATTCAATACATTACATTGGCAACAGACGAAAAAATTGAAAACAAAAAGTTGCAGTTGAATTTAGCTAAATTGTCTTTGATTGCATTAGATACAGCGACTGAAGCTGAGGAAAGAGACGTTGATATACTATTAGATGAAATCGAATCAAATTTAGCATCGATTGAACTTCAAATGAACTACGAATTTTTGATTCTTTCATCATTCATCGAAATGAACAATGAAAGTATCGATAGATTGATTTGTAAGTCTTCTTACTTATTGGAGAACAAATTCTCGGGTTTCCAGTCTGAATTAACCGACGTTTTAATCAAATTGGACAATAAGGTTCAGCTGAATATTGTTGAATTAGTTCAATTGCTAACTTTATTGAACTTCGATGATACGAACTCGGAAAGCTTTGATAATTTGTTTAAATTATTAAGTATTTTGAAAGATTCAACTTCTTCCCCAATGCTACAATCGAGATCATTAGTTAATTATAAACTTAACGTTTTAGAAAGATTGGTCTGGAAGAGGTTACTATTATTGAACAACTGGGATGACCTTATGAGTGGTGTTAATATTAAGAAAAACAGTTACATAACCATCATGTCCAATTTATCGAATTATAATATTCAACCCCCTGACTCCGTTAAAGAATTGATCTTCACAGATGAAGATTTGAAGTGTTTAGAAACTGTCGATGAGTCGCTATATGCTGATTACTTCAAGGAAAACCAACTGTTGACAAAACTGGACCAAGAAATTGATTTAAGTAAGTGGTTACGTAGAAAGTATTAGGTATATAAATATAGACATTTTGTTTGTACGCTTGGTTGCTTGTGACTTTGTATGAAGCAGAGAGTAAAATCCACCAATAGAGATTTTGTATTATATTATCATTCCTTTATTAATACCGCACGTACATGTAATCGACACACCTATATTGCTGTTGATAATGCATTTGTACGCTCTGTGCTCTGAATCTGTTAGACCGTGGTACCAGATCCTAGGCGTTTCTTTGCGTCATTGTCCCTTACTCCAGCGTAAGGGGCACTTATCCATAATGTAATAATCGAGTAAGTTAGCTAACTCAAGTCACTTGTGTCTCATACATTTATACTTTCTTTTCAGCTATTTTCAAATCTTCATCAAGTTTACATCTAACCAATCTTTCAGTCATTGGTTTACCCAACTCGAAATCTTCTTCTTTGTATTTTGCCAACGATGTGCTTGCCAAACTAATAGATCTTCCGATCTGTGCCCAGTTGACTGTAACCTCTGATATCGAGCCTGATTGTCGATCTAGGGCTTTCAGTTTGATTCCAAGGTCTTCGAGAGATAGGTTTAGTTGTGAAGTTAGAGTTTGGATCTGTTGGAGGTTTTCTAGTTCTCTTCTTTTTTGGAAGAGTTTCTGGTTGAGCTGTGATTCCATTGGTGTTGATCCTCTTCTTGAGCTCATCGTTTGAATGTTTCACAAGGGCTTTCAGAGAAATGTATTCGATGCTTAAAGATGGGAGGTAGTGAAGATAAGCATGTTTTGTTATTGTTGTAGTATATAAATTAACGTGTTTCTATGTTTATTCGGAATTACGTAATCGCTATGTTTATTTTCTTTACATGTTTTGAAAACAAACCTCTTTTTTGTATATTTCTCTTTGTTTGTATGTATATCAATGATGTTTATTGACCGACTTTCCTTGATTAATCAAGCATCTATTATAACTACTAGCACCACATTGCATACATATATATAACTAGCATTACATTGCAACTAGCAAAAAGAAATGGCAAAATTGGCTAACAGACCGAAGCTCTCTGCTCCACCAGCTGCAAGGACTCAACTACCGCCCCAACAACAGCGACAGCAATCAACAGCAGCTTCACATTTGTATAGTATACAAGAATACGATGTTTTGAAACGCAAATATTCGATACAGAACAAGCATCTAGTAACTAGAAATGCCGACTTAATGTCCCGTATAACAGCATTAGAGGACCAGTTGTCAAGTACACAAATTGAAAACTTACGTTTACGCAACAAGGAAATTAAATTCAATGATAAAGTGAGGAGCCATATTCATAGTTTAGAGAATAAGATAATTAGTAAATTTGAGGAATTAATTTATGAGCTTGATGATTTTAAAATAGTGATGGGATTCAATAGGAACGAAAATACTCATGCATTTGGGAGATTTGATGATTTGAAGAGAAAGAAAATAAATGAAATCAAGTTGTTGAACGATAAAGAAAATAATAACCCTTATAAGAAGTTGATCAACGAAAAGAGAAGAAAAAGCATGCTAGTTAAAAAGAATGATGCCGAATTACAGAAAGATTTCCAGTTGGATCTGAGTAGTAAACGAAATGTTGATTTGGTTGATTTTGACATCCCAGAGGCCGAGAATGAAGAAGAAGAGGATCTTATTACTGCTAAACACGAAATCAAGGAAAGTATTAGGAATATTGTTGATAATATTGAATGTGAAGTAAAAGATCTAAAGAAGGATGTTGTTAGTCAACCCGCTGATGCTACCGAAGCCATCCAAGGCCAGGATCTTATCGAACCTGCATTCGAACAAGTAGAAGCTGAAGATGTTGAAAAGTCACAAGACATGGAAATCGAAGGGAATAATAGCATACAAACGGTCACTTCGCTTGAGAGGAATACAGAACCAACTACTGATGCAACTGATACAACTGAGGATAACTCCAATAATAAATCTGCTAAATTAGACGCCGTCATTCATCAAAGTATCATTGAAACACCAAAATACGAAGAATCACCCAACCAAGTTCCTAATGAAAAGAAAGTTAAATCACAATCCAAGGAAAAGCAACAGAGAATACCAAGAACTCTTAAGAATCTTTCATTTACGCAACCAATATCATGGTCTCAAGATTCCAATCTGCCAGGGTCAACTGATCCCGATCCACTGTCTATGCCATTGTCAAATGATGATGAAAGATCTAGCAAAAGGCGCCGCAAATCTGTCAACTATCAATTACCTTCCTTGAGAAAAAAGATGAGAAGAGAAAGCGACGACGAATTCGATGATATTATGGGCAATTCTGCTAGTGGTTCTCCGAACCATTCACAATCTCTGGGTAATAATGTGACGCAGCGTCGTAGAACTAATTCTGGCAGTAAGAATAGACGGAAATCGAGCATTGGCAGTGGTGAACAGAAAAAAGCCAGAAAAGTTTTAGGTGAAGTTAGCCAATCGGAGATGAACAAGAATACGCTTACAGTTCCATCATTTGAAATTCCTAGTACTGCATCTGTGTTCGAATTCAATGAGAGTGATGAAAATGCTGTTGCGGTGTTGAACGAAAGCGCCAAAGCTAAAAGAAAGAGTTTAAGTAGGGAGATTAAGAGTAGAAGACATAGCATAGCTCTGTAGAGATGGATATAGTAGATTAAATATAACATTACAAATTAATATTACGAAATTTGATAAAAATACAAAACATTATGAAAGATATATAAGGGGGAGCGCAAACAGAATCATTAATCAATATGTTTTAAGAGAGTTAGACACTCATTTTCATTTTGATTGGGCCATAGGGATTGTAATCCACAACTTCAAAATCTTCGAATTTGAAATCATCAATATTTGCAACCTTACGTCCTATCTTCAAACTTGGGAAATCTCTAGGAACTCTTTGCATTTGCTCTTTCAGGGCATCGACATGATCGCAATAAACGTGAGAATCACCCATAGTATGAATGAACTCTGCAGGTTCCATATCAACGACATGGGCAATCATGATGGTGAGTAGTGCGTATGAGGCGATGTTGAAAGGAACGCCTAATCCCATATCACACGATCTTTGATACATGATGCACGATAGTTTTGGTTTATTAGCTGTGCCATCTTCGTTATCTTTCGGGAAGTTGACGTAAAATTGACAGAAAACGTGACAGGGAGGTAATGCCATTTGTTTGAAAGCCGGCGGATTCCAGGCACTCATGATGATTCTTCTGTCGTATGGGTTTGTCTTTAAGGAGGTTATCACTTGAGCGAGTTGATCGAAACCTTTACCTGTATAATCTGTATCGCAGTCAACGTAGTCTGCACCAAAATGTCTCCATTGGAAACCATACACTGGGCCAAGGTCACCTTCTCTCCTATCTGTTAGACCAAGTGAATCTAAATATTCTCTAGATCCGTTACCTTCCCAGATCTTGACGCCCTTTTCGGTTAGTTTCTTAGCATCTGTACACCCTTGGACAAACCAGAGCAGTTCATGTAAAATGCCTTTAAAAAAGACACGTTTAGTGGTTAACAAAGGGAGTTTACCGTTCGATAAATCGAACCTCAGTTGTGGTGGGGCAAAGAGAGAGTATGTACCTGTTCCTGTTCTATCTGGTCTATGCTCACCTTCATTGAGAATACGTTGGCATAGATCAAGATACGCTTGTTCTTGAGAGTTTGGTAAGGATTCCGAAGTTGTCATTCTAGGCTGATTGGAAATTGTTAGAAGTCAACTAAAAGATGACATGGGGATGGGCTTGTGTCAAGGAGATTAGAGACGTAAATGAAGATATTTCAAGCATTCCTCTGATTAGAAACACCAAAAGACCAGAACCACAACATACGCGTTGCTTCACTCTCATCTTGCGCCACACACATTTCGTGTGTTTCTCTCTTTTACTCACCAGCCACACCCTTCTCTTACTACACAGCCCCATCCGCCTCGTCCCTTCCATCTTTAATATCACACCTCACACCACTATGTCACTTCTCCACCGCCCTATTTCTCCCCAATCCGAAACTCTGCCATTTCTCATTCACGTGCCACAAACCACTTGACTTTTATTCCGCCTGTCATTGGCCAATCCCACATCGGGCAGCCATCCCTCCAAACCACCTCCCCCCCCCTGAAGCCCTCCCACTTTCCGCCCGTGTTCGCTCGCTTACTCCCCCGTCTAAAAACTTTTCCCGCCCGGCTGCTTTCTCTTCTCAATGTTATTTTTTCAAACTCTCTGCAGTTCCAACAACCTCTCTAATACCAGTAATATATTCATCAACTTTACTATATACATTCATTTAATTTATAGCTACACCCTTTTTTTATTTCCTTTACTTTAGTCTAGACATTATAGAATTACATTAGCATACATATACATTATCATGTTCTCTCAATTTGGTTCTGCTTTTAAGCGTTCTTTGAATGCTGTATGTATACAATTCCATCCCATTGAGTTCTGTCTTGATGAGCAACAACACTAGAAATTATATATCTGCCTACAGACATTAGCAAATGGTCAACAAGGAGCAGAAACAAAGCATTTTGAATTGGAACCCTGCCTAAACATTATATCAATCAGTAGACTTCAATTCGTATCTTGACAACAATCTTCAATCAGTTTGATCCAGTTTTTATAAACACTCGCTGACCTCTTACAGGTGACACCCCCAATTGTATGATGACCAATACAACACTCCAATTAACCTTTCAACTTCCCAATGAAATTACACTGTTCCCACAACATAAATACATTTATATATAAAACATCTATACCACAGATCCAAATTCATGTTAGTTTGCCGTTTAGACCATTATCAAACGTCCTTATGCACCTCTTAAGAAAAATTGTTATTTTTTACTCGATCCTCATTGGCCAATTTTTTCACCTTGAAAAATTTAGATACTTCCAATCACAAAACAACAAAGACCCTTCATTGGAATGATTGCCATAAAAATTGTTACCAAAGGGTTGATTCGCTATAATTGATTATGGTTTTCCGATATCTATGTGACAGTTCCTAAATTTCCTAGTGTTTTAATCCTCCATATAACAACATATCTACACACCTATATTGAACTGTCAAGTTACTAACATTTTTCTTTACCCTTCCACCTTTATTATTATAGAAAGCTTTCTCCTCTGCTGCTAAATCCACTGAAGTCACTTCAAGCACGAAAAAGATTATCAATGGTGCTGTTGCTGCTACTGGTTTAACTGCTGCTTACATCTTATACCAAGATTCACAGACTGCACAAGCCATGACTGCTGCTGAACACGGTTTACACCCACCTGCTTACGGCTGGTCCCACAACGGTATGTTCGATACTTTCGATCATGCTTCTATTAGAAGAGGTTTCCACGTTTACAGAGAAGTCTGTGCTGCTTGTCACTCCCTTGACAGAGTTGCTTGGAGAACATTAGTTGGTGTTTCACATACCAACAGCGAGGTTAAAGCAATGTGTGAAGAATATGAATATGACGATGAACCTGATGACCAAGGTAACCCAAGAAAGAGACCAGGTAAATTAGCCGATAAAATCCCTGGCCCATACGCCAACGAACAAGCTGCCAGAGCTGCTAACCAAGGTGCCCTCCCACCAGATTTATCTTTAATTGTTAAAGCTAGACACGGTACTTGTGACTACATCTTCTCCTTATTGACTGGTTACCCAGATGATCCACCAGCCGGTGTTGTCTTACCGGTTGGTTCTAACTACAACCCTTACTTCCCAGGTGGATCAATTGCTATGGGCCGTGTTCTTTTCGATGGCTTAGTTGAATACGAGGATGGTACTGAAGCAACCACATCTCAAATGGCTAAAGATGTCACTGTTTTCCTAAACTGGGCAGCTGAACCAGAGCATGACGAAAGAAAGAGATTAGGTACTAAAGCTTTGATCATCTGTACTGCCTTGTACTTTGTTTCTGTCTGGGTTAAGAAGTTCAAGTGGGCTCCAGTCAAGCACAGAAAGATTACTTTCAATCCACCAAAGAAATAAATTATCAATTCTACAAAATAAATAACTTCACCCATCCATTGATTTTCCCTGACTCCTTCCATTCCTCACCATCATCATTATTGTCATCTTCAATCCTTTTCTTTCCCTCATTCCTAACCATTTTTACATTTCATCCCTATATAAAATTCAAAACGAAAAAAAATCAATTACACTTTATTTTCCAAATGTTAAATAATCCGTCATAAACATAGAAAAATCGATTTACAAACCACAAGTATATATAAATGATTTGTAGTGTTTTTTTTTTGCTTTTTGTTTGCTTGTCATGACTTCGAATTCTGTGTTTTCTATTTTTTTTATGTTTGTCTCTTTATTTGTTTTTTTTCTCCTTGTTATATATTATTATATATATTATATTATTATTATTACTACTACTATTATTATTGTTACTATTATTATTAAATCATCAAATTGTATATTAAAAGCTCATTAAAACAACGTTGAATTACACGCTGACATAATTCATCGCGTGTACTCCCAAAAGAGAGTCATTTTTATTCACCCCAAAGGGTTGTTTCCTTAGACTGTAGATTGATAAACAGATTGACAAACCTATAGTATGATTTTTATTATAGACATACAAACTCTCTGAAAATCTGAGAAAACAACATAATGTACACAGATACATACGCACAGGTACACCCGCAACAACCCCACCAAGACACATATATCCAACAGCAGCCGCAAGTTATTGTAAACACTGTGGTCAATGCAAACAATGCATTCATTTCAAGTTTGGATCATCTACCCTGTGATATAGTAAGATCGTTGTGGATAATACAACATTTAAATATTAAAAATGATGGATTGAAAGGACGTGTTGATGAATTGTTGATACAGCTGATGAAATTGAAAAAAGATAAAAAGGCTCGTATGACTAACAATGATGAGGGTGATGATAATGATGGACTGGATGAGAGAATTAAAGAAATAACGAAATTGATCAGTTCCTATAAACATCTGATAAGCAGGAATTCAAAGGAAGCTGTTACTGAGTCTAAACATTTAATATCAATTTTGATGAATCATAAATCAAGTATCTTAAATGATTTGAAAATCCTGGACGTTTTGAAAGTTCAAAAAGATAGCGTCATTAACGAAAACAGAAACTGGGAAGGATTTTCTCATTTTAAAAGACAATTTTTGAAAGATCTGAGCAGCAGCAGCGATAATAATAGTGGAGATTTTGACAATGATGCTAGTTCTTCACCTTCCAGATCCGTGACACCGTTCGTTGATGATTCGAACGGTGAGATTGGCCCTGTTTTGAAACTCCGTGCCGTTAAGAAGGTTGATAATGGTTCGTTACTACCAGTAAAGAGAAAGACTGAAGATAAGATGGGCTCCGGATTCAGATCGGCTAGAAAGGCTCCCTCTAATGTTCCAATTATGTTGAAGAAAGATGGGGTATACAAGATCGATAAACGATGTAAAGCTTACCGAGATCAAAAACTTGAAGAATTAAAAGCAAAGAGAAAACAGGAGGAAGAAAGAAAGGAGAAGGAAAGGGAACAGCGTGAACATTTACTAAAAATTAAACTAAAAGCCAAGTTGAAGATCCAGCAAGAAAAAGAACAAAAGGAACAAAAAGAGCAAGAAGAGCAACAGAAAAGACAGCAACAAGAAGATGTTTATTGTACTTGTCGCGGCCCATCAACTGGTCGTATGATTGCTTGTGATAACCCTACTTGTAAGATTGAATGGTTTCATTATAAATGTGTCGGACTTTATAAAGATGTTGAAAGCGGTAAGAAATGGTTCTGTAGTGATGAATGCGAGAAATTGTATTGGGATAGAGTGGCAAGAAAGAAAAAGAGACGGAAAACTAGGTATTGATGTTGATTTGTTGTTGCCCAACGATGATTGATCGGTGGTTTGTATAATAAGTAACTGTTAGGTAGTACGGAAGTAATAATAATGTTAACCAGTGAAAAGGAAAAGACAGTAAATTTGAATGCGGCTCTCACATATGAACAACTCGAATTGCAATGAATTTCCATACTTTAGACGAATAAAGAACTTGTCTTTTATCCTTGTTCTCTACGTAAAAGACAGTTAAAACAGTTAAAATAGATTAAATCGTATAATGAAGCCGATTAGAACCACGTACCAAGCGATAAAACGAACAGCACCTTCACAATTCCTGCTTAAAAAGACCACCAAAAAACCCAAAGTAATAACAATGGACGCCTATAACACGATATACAAACCGATCCAACCACTTCCCACCCAATATAATTCAATAACGAGGCGTTATGGAGTAAGTATCCCCGATGAGAAATTGAATGCTGATTTTAGGGAATGCTTCAAGGCTGTTAATCGCCAATATCCGAATTATGGGAAGCGGGTTGGTTTGAAAATTGAGGAGTTTTGGAAGTTGGTGTTGGAGAGGCTGTATGCAGGGTTCAGTGTTTCCGGTAATAATAATACCACGGACAGCAAGAACGGTGCAATTAATGGAAGTGTAGGGGATGTTACTGGTCAGATGCTGTTGACAGACGCCAAGTTAGACGAAATGATTAGTGAAATAATCAAACATTTCGCAAGCAAGTCGGCATATATGATCTTTAATGATGTTTTACCATTTTTGGAAATATGCAAATCAAACGGCATTAAGACTTGCGTTGCATCGAATGCAGATAGTCAAGTTACGAGTTTGATCGTTGATGAATTTCACTTGGGTGCTTTCTTTAAGAAAAATAGTGATGACAGTCGAGGAATCTATTTGAGTTATGATGTTGGTGTTGGTAAACCCAACCAGGAATTTTTTGAGTTTATTTATGATGATTTGAAAAGAGCAAATTTGTCGAATGGTGATGACGGGTTGAAAAAGGATGAGATTTGGCACGTTGGTGATGAATTTGAAATTGATGTTGTTGGTGCTTTGGGAAGTGGGATGAATGCGGTGTTGTTGGATAGAGAGGGTGAGACTAGTGGTGGGGATGGTGTGTTTGAACAGAACAGATGTTTGATTGTTAGCTCTTTACTGGATTTAGTGGATGTTTTCCAACTAAAGAGGTAGATTTGTAGGGTACGGCATTTTAGAATTTATGACTACAAGTCGAAATGACAATCTGTTTAACAAAAGACGAAAGACAAAAAGACAAATGTACAACAATAGAGAAAAAAGAAAACGGATACGGATACTTGTGTAAGTAGTAAAAAACAAAGTAAAGTTGAAATAAATTACATCTCGAGAAGCGTTGATTAAAACACCATCCAACCGCACAAAGCGAACAAAACAGCCAAAATAATAGCGGTAATAACAGCAGCACCAGCTTTATCCTTTTGTGTGACAGTCATTTTATGAGCGTTTGAAGTTGCTGTAGTATCAAGACCGGCAGAATAATCGATTTTAGAAGATCCACCGTTATCCTGTGTATAAGGAGCAGGGAATTGATCGATTAAACAATTTTGGATAACTTCCAAAGCAGAGATTTGTTCACCTAACCCATAATAACCGTCATTACCGCCGTAAGCCCAATTCATACCGCATGTGTGTCCATCAGTACCACCATTACAGGATTCGGCGGCGCCCGCAGCAGAGGCTTGAAGAATAGTTAAGATTTTATCGTGATATTGAGGGACAAGTTTAGCCGTTTGACCCAAGTTTCTAGAAAAAATTGATTTGAAGGATCTTTGGTCGTTGTCACAAGGAGGCGCAAGTACACACAGTCTTTCAGTAATGATGTTTGTAGAATTCAAGAAAATAGAAATACCATTGAAATAACGTCCAACCTCAGTTAACCAAGTTTCATTTCCAGTGAAATTGTACATGTAAGCACAACCAGACAACAACATACCATAGTTATAAGTCCATTCAGGGGTAGACAAGGTAGAACAATTGTCCGTACCGATGTTGGCACCATCATAAACTGTATAACTATCACCATTCAACTGCACAAAAGAAATTGTATTGGTTAACCAATTATAAACTGTTTCTGCAGTCTGGATGTAAGAATCATTTTGAGTAAATCTAGCCAGTCTAGCAGCGATATGGAACAGAGCGGCATTTGAAATAGTATTTTTGTAGTTGTAACCAGCATTCCAAGTGAAGATTTGCCATCTTAACCCACCATCACAAGATGCATCGTCCCATCTTGACCACATTGTATTATAAACAGCTTGAGAAAGGGAAATCCAGGAAATGCCAGCGTTATCACCGTAAGGATTAGTGAAGTTTCTTTCAGCAGCTTCTAAAGCAGCGAGTCCCCAAAAGGCTTGATCATCATTACCTTCAGTAAGTGATTGATTTGAAGGTATGTAGTCCTTATCGGTACCCATTTGATGGATTAAGGCATCGTAAATAATTTGTTCATAGGTGTCATTCTGACAAAAAAACCAGGTTTGGATCATACCACCGAAAGCCTCACCAGCTTCCCACCAATAGTAAGGACTTTGGAACATACCCACGGTACCACCATTCCTAATACCTTCGTAATAATCCATGATACCGTTTGTTATTAAGGTCGCAGCAGCGCAGACGGAATCCTTGGATGTGACATCTAGTGTGATTGCAGTTGCCAGGGAGATTGCAGAAAGTAGTGATAAGAGTTTCGTGAGAATGATCATTGTGGAATACGAGGGGTATTTGTGGGGGAGGTGTGGTTATAGTATTATAGTCTTGTGAAAGAAGATATGAATTTTAATCAAACAACAGGCAGACAAAGATTGAAGTTTTAAAATAGAAATAAAAAAGCAATACATACTAATATAATACACATTAGACAATAAAACAGGGAAAGATTTTTGTGTGCGGTTGTTTGTTTGTTTGTTTGTATCGCTGGAGATGAAATGATTACGTCATCGAGTAGTAGAGTGTTTTATCTCCATTTGCAAGGCACACGACCATGTTCTATATATATATGTATATATATATATATACTAAGTGAGGAAGTGAGGAAGTGAGGGATTCAAATAAAGGAGACACGATCCCTGGAAATGAACAAAAGATCATTTTGTTTGCCCTTTCGAACACCCCTCTGATGGTCGTGTCTACCATATACACGTTACACCTCACACCCACACCGAACACCTCACACAGCAAAGACAAATCAACCGCATTCCTCCCTCTCCACACATTTCAATATTCTGTCTCTGTCTCTCTGCCTTTGTCGTCTTACTCTCTTGTCTTCTTATCTCTTTTTGCCACCTACAGTTTCCTTGCACCGTATATTCCGTTTAGCATCAATTCATATATACTTAATTTACATACACTTATATATATATATATAAAGGTAGATACATTACCATCACTATCCGCCACTTGTCTATTCTATAACTCAGCTCGTCTGTCTCATTACCCTTTACTTTTGTTCCCTAATCTTATCGCCCTCGCCCTCGCCATTCTTCACCCCACACTCATGTCATCTTCTTTTACAAGCTCAATCGAACCAAATGAGTTTGACATGAAGAAACTCATCATTGTAAAAGCAACAATTCCAAAATCAAATGATCTAGATGAGGCTAAAATCCAATTTGTTGCTTTCACTTCGGATTTATTGAATAAAAACTCGTTAGTCACACAATTGGCTTCAAACTCAAACAATTCAGCTTTGAAATCGTTACTATTGGCCAATTCTTCCAAGATTTCATTGAAAAGAAAGTCCAAGAAAAGTGGAAAATATATTGATTTAGAAAATGATTCTGATTTTAATAACTTGAAAAGAAGCTTAACCGTTAAAAGTCATTTGAAATTGATTGCTGAATTGCCATCCCCATCTCGAGAAAAAGTTGTTAAAATTATTCCAACCACCGCTACTCCTAGTACCCCTCCTCCACCTTCTTATTCCAAAGAATCCGATATTTCAAACTTGTTAAAGTCAATTGAAGAAATTTTCAACAATTCAGAAACGTCAATTAATTTCAAGAAAATTTCAAACTCAATCTCCGAAAACTTGACAAATTCAGATATCTTTAAAAACTTGTCAAATTTAATCGAGCTGAATTTGGCTAAAATCTTAAAGAGAATTGATGAACTGAAATTAGAACAATTAAATGATTCAAATACATTCAAATCATCGATGGAGACTCCACCTTCGACGAATTCCAACTACGACCATTTATACCACAGTAACATCATCTGTGATGGTTGCGATCGTTATATCCGCGGTATTAGATATAAATGTGTTGAATGTTATAACATTGATTTATGTTCAAGTTGTGAATCCAAGGAAGTTGAAATGGAGAGCCATTGCAAGACTCATCAATTATTAAAAATTAAAACTGTAGAGTCTCCTAAGTTTTCATGGCCATATCCAGGAACAATTGTTATCGATGATCAAATCTCTCAATCCTTGGAAAAGGAAAATATGGAACTGTATGACAAAATTGATGAATTAGAGTCAAATCTTGCTATTCTACAAAGTGATACTTCTGAATCCATACAGGAGTTAAAGGAGGAGAATTTAAAATTGTCTGTTAGTGTTGGTAAGTTGAATTCTATTTTATCTATGATTGATACAGATGGAGGTAAAATCACAAATGATGATGATAAAATTGAATTATTGGTGGATTTAATTCAGAAAAGGGCTCATACTACTGCTATTACTCCTCCAATCCTAAATCCAATTTTCACTTTCTGCCTGACAAAACCCTCGTCCAGACTGCTAGAGTTTCGCTTAAACAATCATGGATTGAAATCATTATTCAACCCATATTTGGTCTTATATACTAAGGATCACACCAGACACCAATTCAACATTACTCCGAATGAATTTGAAGTTGGTTCTAAGCGTATTCTGCATGTTAATCTATCAGATTTGAGTGCTAATGAAAACGATTTCGATCATTTGTTTTCTCATGCTGAAATCATAACTACTAGTGTCTTTGGCGAGATCAAGACACTTGCTACAACTTATGAAATTGTGTCAGCTTATTCCCCTTCTATGACTCCTGCTATGACTCCTGCTGTTTCCCGATATGAGTCTGATTTCCTCTTAGGTAAATTCACCACTGATGTCGAGCAAATTACTCCAGACTTGATGGACGTTGATAATTCGGAAAGAGAATCTTCGATAGCTGCACCTGTCCCAACGCCATTTGAATTATCAAGATCAGGTTCTCCCTCCGTTGGTAATGGTTACGAGTATGTCGTTGTAGAACACCACGAACAGGTTGTTGATGACCAAACTGACAATGATGGTAAAGCTGATTCGTCGGCCTCAATGTCAACTTTAAGGTTACCAGTCATTGAGTCTTCAGTTAGCTTATCACCATCAGAGCCATTCTCATCTACCATGAGTACACCTTCTGCTGATAACGATGAGGATGATTCTTCTTCTGCTACTGGTTCTTTGGTTGACGCTAAAGAAGATGATGCTACTACCGAAGCTGCTGAAGCCGTTGATGAAGATGTCGACTCTTTGATCGAGGATTACGATGTTTTATCGAATTCGGAATTTGAGGATTCTTAAATGGGGAGGATGGTTTTATTATTTGTGTGTGTTTTTTATTAAAGTTTAATCATTGGTTTATTGGTTGATTATTTTTCTTGGTTTTAGGTTGATTTTTATATGGATATTTGTGATATTTTGAGAGTTATTGGTTTTCTTGGTAAGTTTGGTTTTCATATATTTTATCTCATATCTATATATATATATGGATAGCTTGTATTTTTCGTTCTGTATCTGTTTGTTTGCCCTCAACAAGCCCCCATTCATTTCTATTCAGTACTGTAATCCTTTCTTATCTGACAGACAACTCCGCACGTGTTGGCGTCTTAGGTTCAAATCACCGGAAGGAAGAAAGCAAGAAAAAAAAATACTCAAAATACCGAGCTTCTCATAGGACCGAGATTAGGGTCCGTTGCTTTATCTACAGACGGGTTTGGATTCTTTGTTTAAACTCCAAGCTCCATCCTTTCATCCTTTCTTTCTTTACTTTCTTCTCCTCTATATATAGCCCTTCAAAACTGTCAGAGTAAAGTCGACCGAATACTGACAAATCAATCAAAACTTTCAAGAAATTTATTTTCCACATCGGATCAAATTCAACTCATGAACTTGTTAAAGAAATTTGCTGGTGTCGCCAAAAACCCAGAAACAGCCATCTCCACCATCCTCCCTGTTTCCACTGCAGAACCTGCATGTGACCCAAGCTCGTGTCACAACACGTACCCTGAAAGCTGCTTCAAGCTTACCCCACCAGGATCGATCGAGCCACTCTGGGAAACAGTGAAACCGTTAGACGTGCACATCTTGGTGTCAACGGGGAAAAATGACTGGGACCATGATCCGTTTGAGAAGTCAGGAACAATATTGAATAAGATTCAATCGTTCACGAATGGTTCTGGGTTTAAAGGCTTAGGAATGAAGGTTAAAGTGAATGCTACGAATTCGCCATTGAGTGACAAAGCTGATTTTGAGAAGTATGCCAATGGTCAGAAGTGTGATGTGTTGTTGATGCCTTTCTTCGTTTGGTTGAAAGGAGTCGATTTTGATAATTGTGATGCTGTGATGCTTGAAGTGTTGCAGATGTTGAAGAATAAAAGCGAATTGCCTGATGTTTTACACGGCGTTGAGATCGTGAAGGATCTATCCAGATCGTATGTGTTCATATGCTCACACCGTACAAGGGACAAGAAGTGTGGTGTTACTGCTCCGTTTATGAAGAAAGAGTTTGAGTCACAATTACGTGATTTGGACTTATATAGAGATTTCGGAGACAGTAGAAGGGATGGGGTTAGCGTTGTTTTCGTGAACCATGTCGGTGGGCATAAATTTGCCAGCAATGTCTTGGTTTACAATAAAGGTGGTGAGTTCGTTTGGTTTGCTAGGTGTTCACCATTGAACGTTGGTCCTATTGTGCAAGAGACGGTTTTGAACGGGAAAGTTTTCCCAAAGTTAGTGAGAGGCGTTCAAAAGTTTGACGGTGTTAATTGGTGATTGTATTTTTTCAATTTCGACAATTATTCTACTGAGAATTTCTACAAGATGATATAGATAGTTATATAGATAGATATATAGATAGATATAGATCGTTTATAACTCTTCTTTCTCATGCATAAAAGTTTCATCGGTGTAGCAACTCTGGAAATATTTCAGAATGTTCAATCTGAAAATCATTGAATCTTTAGCATCTTGATCAATGTTATCAGCAAGCAAGTCAGTTAATCTTACAGCTTCCTTGTCAATGAAATCAAGTGGTCCGTTGACTAAGGAGTTCATTAGCTTAACATAGTATTTAACTGCTTCGATTTTAACGCTGTCTTCAATTTGTCTTAGTCCTTTAACAACTTTCATCACACTAAGGCGTCTCTCGGATCTTGGACTACCAACAAAATCCTTAACTTCTTCATCAACTTCAAGTAAAATACCAGCATCCGATCTTAAGTTACCATCAGAAGCTCTTTGTGTACCGATTTTGTTGTTAACAAATTCAATCAAGTCCGCTAGTTCTCGGGATGCCTCATAAACTTCAGGTTCTTCTAAATTACCTTCATGGAAATATAAAACTGTAGGGAATCTTGAAATCTCATACTTGTTTTTCAACCAATCGGTTGGCTCGTCACCTGTCAATTGAACTTCAGAGATTAGAATCTTGTCCACGTCAGGATGGAAAATACTGGCCAACTCTTTCCATGTTGGCATCAATTCTTTACAGTAAGTACACCAATCAGCAGTAAAGACGACAAAAGCACTCTTTCCCTTATTTTGAACCATTCTTTCAATTGAACCATCGTGCAATTGAACAACCATTGATGGTGAATTCTTAGTACCTGGTACTTTGATACCTGTATTAGCCGTGATGAAGTTCTTGAAGGATTCAAGGTCTCTAGAGCCTTCGTAAGGAAGAGGATATGCAACGTTATCCTTGTTGAAAAACTTCAAAGTTGGGAAACTGTTAATAGAGAACATAGAACCGACTTTTCTGTTTTCATCGGCATCGATCTTAACGATTTGAACGTCTTCTTTGACTGCAAACTCATCGGATAAAGAATCCCAAACTGGTGATAGAGTCTTACAGTGTCCACACCAGGATGCATAGAACTCAACAAAGGAATGCTTACCGGATTGAATAATGATTTCTTCGAAGTTATCATCGTTAGCAATGACAACTTTCGATGCAAGTGATAACACCAGGTTGACTAATGAAAATGCCAAAAATTGGACCGACAATGACAATCTCATTTTCTTCGGTATTATAATTTTCTTATATTTGCGATCTTTGAAATGGGTATTGTAGTATCTTTTCAGTTGTAGGATTCAAGTGTTGGATTAACTGCACACTTCTAAGGAGGTATCAAGGAAAGGTAAATATACTTCACGGAGTACGAGTAAGTGTAGTTCCTGTTCCCAGTTCTGGCCTTCAAGCTAAGACATCGCTGTCATGTTGAGTCGCCTAATCGGGAAATTTTCCGCTTGAATTGTGGGATTTGCGTCGATTGGGGTCGATCTTGGAGCTCCCGAATTTGTTGCGTCGATAACTGTTGGAGACCTTTGAGAATGGGAGATGTTCTTTTCTTTTTAGTATTCTTTTTTTTTTATTTATATCTTCTTTGCAGAAGTTGACTTTTGTTAAGGAGGGATTGTAGAAGGATAACAAATGCCGATAAGAACAGGACTTCTGCTGAAGTAGATTCTACAACTCTGATAATAACATCGTATTAATAACTAACACAAGATAGATAGAGAATGGTGGAACCAACTGATATCATCACAGACAAGCCAAAGAAGCAGATCAAAGTGTCTGCTCTTTGTGAACTTTGCCATTCTAGAAAGGCCGTCATGAAACGTCCTAAGAACATGCAGAAACTATGTAAAGAATGCTTTTTCCATGTTTTTGAAACAGAAATCCATCTAACTATCCAAAAGGAGAAACTATTCTACAAGGGTGAAAGAGTTGCTATTGGTGCATCTGGTGGTAAAGATTCAACTGTTTTGGCTTCGGTATTGAAGACTTTGAACGAAAGGTACAACTATGGATTAGAATTGGTATTGCTTAGTATCGACGAAGGCATTATTGGATATAGAGATGATTCATTAGCAACTGTTAAAAGAAACCAGAAACAATACGAAATGCCGTTGAAAATCGTCTCGTATAAAGAACTCTACAACTGGACCATGGATGAAATTGTCTCTTGTTCAGGTATTAAGTCATCCTGCACGTACTGCGGTGTTTTGCGAAGACAAGCATTGGACCGTGGTGCCTCTAAATTAGAGATTAATCACGTCGTTACTGGTCATAATGCCGATGATATGGCCGAAACCGTGCTGATGAACTTATTAAGGGGTGATACTGCAAGATTGGAGAATTCAGTTAACGTTACGACAAAGAGTTCAGGATCACCGATTAAAAGATCGAAACCTTTCAAATACAGTTATCAAAAGGAGATTGTGTTGTATGCCCATTATAAAAAGTTGGATTATTTCAGTACAGAGTGTTCATACGCCCCAGAAGCTTTTAGAGGTACTGCTAGAGTGTTGATGAAAAATTTGGAAAGTGTTAGGCCATCTTGTATTCTAGATATTATTTACAGTGGTGAACATTTCAAATTGCAAGCAAGGAAGAAGAGAGAGTTCAAGAAGTTGAATGCTCATACTGAATCGGGCAATAACGAAGTTGAGATCAAACCTGATGGATCTGTGTCTATTATGTCACCTAAAGATGGAAACAGGTGCGAGAAATGTGGGTATTTGTCCATGAATAAGATCTGTAAAGCTTGTTTGCTTCTTGAAGGTTTGGAGTCGAGTAGAGCTAGAGTTAATATCGATGGGGATACTTCAGTGGTGGGTGCTGCAAAATTGACGAAGACATTGGAACAGCTGTCGTTCTAAACGTTGTGTTTCCGAGGGTTATTTATTTACTAGTTTATATATAGACCGTTACCAATTAATCAGAAATTTTATTCATTTCTTGATAATGACGAAGCTTACTTTGAAAGAGGAGTAATTTCAAACATGGACCGGCAATCAGTCTAAATACAGTCACAATTGTTAGTATACAACCAGAAGCAAAACGAATATGTATAAATATAATAACACTATAAAAAAACACAGTATAATTAAATGAAATATGGCTTCCATAACACACCTTCTAAATCATCTAATTGATCTTGGGCGAAGAATTTTGAATCAATATGCCAAGTATCTTGTCTAGTCTTTTTGAATTTACTTAACGTATCTTTAGCAGTTCTGCCAATAACACCATCGTAAGCAGTACATTTTCTAGCGAGCAATGATAAAACACCAGGCAACCAAGAAGGTGGAGGCGAAGCGTATGGGAATGCATCAACTAAGGCGCCCAAGCCTAATGTAGCACCATGCAATTCACTCAATTGGCCAAGGGTAAGTTTAACTCCGTTTACTCTTTTATGACTGTTTAAGATCTTTGTAAATTCCTTGATGTAACGCTTGATCAATTTTTCTGAACTTGATGAAATGTAAGAGTGGATTATTATTGAGAACGTAGTCGATGCCTGCTCTCTAACATCGAGGTGTTGACTGTATAGGAACGAAGAGATTTTCTTAACTAAACGCAGCCTCTGCTCGGATGTGATTGTCAAATAACGAACAGTATAGTAAGCATGTGCAAAGGTTATCATATGAGAAGTTTGGAACAATGTTGGCGTTTGCAACCCATGATCGTTACAAATACTGTCAATGATAACTGGTGTTTGCTCCTTGGAAAATCTGATAGTGGCAATCAAGTAAAGTTGAATCAATGGAGATAAATTCATTAATTGACAGGCGTCTTTCAAAGCATCTAATTCAAACAAGTGAGGAATAATATAATCACTAATATAAGGAACTAACAATGTACCGTGGGCTGTTTTCAAAGTGTTGACTAAGAAAGCATGTAATCCTCTAACAGCGTACATATATTTGGTTTCTGTTAATTGCTGAGCAGTTAATTCTCCAATATTCGGTTTCAACGCATCCATGTTTAGTAAATACTTTACCAAGCATTCCTGGAATTTATCGGACAGCTTATATGGATTCATACCCATACCATCAACCGAACTATTATTAACTGTCATCAATTGATCAAAGTTCTCAAACGAAACACCAGAGGTATATAACATACACTCGAATAACAATGCAGCGCTTTCATCAGCAACAACTTGATATGGATGAGGTAGAGTTTCAAAACATCTTTCAATGATGCTATCAAAGTCATGGAATCTGTTGATTTCGGAGGAAATATAAGCCTTCAAAAATCTAAGCTTAGTAGCAATGATAAATGGAGAACTGTTGTCGCTCGTTGCAGTAGCTGCATTACAAATGACACCGACAATCTTTGGAAAACGTCTGAGGTCAATGTGGGATGGCAACCACCAGCAAAATATTTGCCAAACATTTTGCGTAGATTGAGTAACTTCATCGTCGAATATAACCTTTAACTTTTGTGAGATCCAATCATCAGTTTTGCCAACGTACATAGGGTTGGTTTTAGCAGCCAGGACCATTGCACACATAACCTCACTGGTTGCAATATGGGATTGCTTCTCATCTTTAGTGTAAATCTTTTCAATTATTTCAAAAAGATCATCGTATTCAAGGTTGGGCGTGAAGCCATACATATGCAAACCAATAATCGAAGTCATGAAATAAATCAAGCCGGGTAGGAATGCAGAATTAGATTCAGACTCATCAACGTGCAGGGATAAATATTTATGCAACCAATCTTTTGATACAAATTCACCAAATGCTCTCATAGACTTGGTATCTTGTTCGTTAAATCCCATCTTATCAAACACGAAAGTGTTCATCACTCTTAAGTTGTTGTTCCAGCACAAAGTCGGAATCCAAATTTTGCTATCGACAAAGAAAGTTGGATTCTTAAAGTTCTTCATCTCTTTAAAGAAAACTTCAGATCTATTATCACCAATAATTGAACCAATGGTAGAAACATCTGGACGCGATGGATAAACCGACATGATATCAGAAAGGTTATAATTGAAGTGACCCTTCAGTTCCATAGCTTCCATGATCGCAGCTAGCCATGGAACACAGTGTTTAGAAATGGAAGGATGCACATCATTAACACATTTCGCTAGCAAAGTGATAATTTCAACGTTTAAAGTACTCTCTAGGTGCGATTGCAAGTCTGCTAGTAAATCTAAAACAATCATGAAGAATCTCCAGTGTAGCTTACCCTCCGTTCTTTTCAAACCTAGTTTTTCAACTTTCTTCATTAAATCAAATAGCCTTTTCTTCTTGTTTTCTTTAGCAAGCTTCACCGTTTTGATTTGGAAATCCACGCTATTGTCTGGTGGTCTAATAGCTTCAATTAAATCATGGTTTAACAAACAGACATCACTTGGGACTTTAACAAACTTTTTGATGGAACTGTATAACTTCAATGCCAAAGCGTTAACTTCAACATCATCAACGGCAACTGACTGAGCAATTAGCTCTTCATATTTTGTGATATGAGTGTTACTTTTCTCAGCTAGTCCTCTAAATCTCTTCAGGCAGAACAGTCTCAATATATTCTTCAACTTATCATGATCTTTGTTGATTAGAGCAGCTTCCCAGTCTTTCAAGATTGCAAAAACGTGATTTGTGGAGTTCAAAACCTTACTTAAAGTTGAGCTTAGAGTAGATGTAGCTTGGAATGAAGTAGCTTTGTAACTGGAAGCAGAAAACGAAACTAAATGCTTAATTAATAGTTTGTCAAGATGATTTGGGAGTCTAGCTGATCTCGACATTGTCATTCTATTACAATGGTAAACAGCCATTCTAGCACCAATAATTGTTCTTGTAATCAGAGAGTCTGTGTTGGGAATATCTTGCAAGTTAGTCATATGAATATTGTCATAGTAAATTGGATTGTTCGAACTGAAATAACCAACATTCTTTAACCATATACCTATGCATCCGATCAAATTACTCACTAACTCAATAGCACCATCTTGTTTCTTCAAACAAGTCGCTAGCTCATGCAGAATTCTACCAATTCTCTCTCTGGTTTTATGAAGCTTCAGATAAGTTGGATCAGCATGATTAACGAATGAGTTTCTATCATAAAAATAACCAAACGAGTACAGACTCGAAGAGCGATTTGTCAAAGCGGCATTTACAGCAGTCAAACCATTTCCTAATGCAGGGGTAGCTAATCCACTTGCCACTTCAGACATTGGAACAGATCCACCAGATGAGACGTTCATACCAATTCCATTTTCAGTTGAAATTTCCTGCTCAAACTCACCATCAGCCATAGCAACATCATCGTCCGAATCAATAATACCATTGTGATCATTTAATTCAGAACCGCTGCTTTCCTCTCTGCGTTCAGATTCAAGTGCTTTCAATGAGGTATCCAATTGTGATTCTTCTAAATCCACTGTAGGGACTGATGGGTTGAGTGTTTCTTCTAATGTCGCAGTAGATGACATTGCTGTAGAATTTGGGATGATTTCGGATCTCAAGAAGCTTAACCCCAACAAATCTGAGTTGAAGTTAGGGTCGAAAAGAGTACAAATACCAGATAACGACCCATTCAAAATATTTAAGTGGATCTCAATTCTGTCGGAAACTTCAAGCGGTATTTCACTATTTGGAACAAAACTATCAATAAACTGTTGAATTTCTTCCAGAGATTGAGCACTGACTGATTCAAACAGATCAACTGCTTTTTCGACATCGATGGCTGATGGCTGGTACCAGTGGAACTGTAGGTTGGAGTAGTCGAATCTGTATTTATCAAATTGGAATCCACCCCAGCATTCTTCGTTAACCTTTCCTCCATTTTTACTCAACCAGTCTTCAGAGATCAATCTTCTTTCCATCAATCTAGTGCAAGTCATAGTTCCAAAGATGGAGTTGATCAAGACACTAGTAGTATAAGCAGCCTCACCTTTCAATGTAGAACCCTTACCCAAAATGAAGCCCTTTAAATCGGGTAAATATCTCAATAATTCATCACCAGCGCCCAAACAAGCACCACAGAATAATTTATAGTGCCAAATTAATTTTGCATCCTTGTGTAAAACCTCTAAAGTACGAGAATTACCGGCACCTTCGTCAATTTCATTGATCACCTGGGGTAGTAGATAGTTATAAAATCTGGGAAATTGCTTCTTTGGATCTCTTCTAACAATCAACTCTGCAATATTGGAGAAAACAAACACAACTAAGTGCTTAACATTACTAGTAATGTATTCGTAGAAACAATCTGCCAAAACTTCAAATAACTCATCTGATAATGATTCTATTAAGGAATCAAAACCGTTGGATATATAAACAGATGCCTTTGATTCTATACCACCATCATTATCAATATTTGGGGAATTTTCTAAACATTTGAAACAACGTTCACAATATTGTTTGATGAACTCCTCAAATGATGAAGATGCAGAAACTAAAGCTGCAAGTTCGATATCCTTGTCGTATTCGAAACTTTCGGGAACATCGTTGCCGTATATACTCATAGATTCAACGTTAGGAGATGACTTGTAAAATTTCGCTTCAAGATAGGACAAATGCTGAGAGGTAAAGTCCATGGCCAATAGCCCACCATCACCCTCTTCTTCATGGTTCAAATCTGCAAATGGAACAAGAGCAGCAACTGTCTTGACATACTGCACTGTCAAGATAGTTTTTTCCGGATCGTTGGGGTCAATACCAGGAATCAACATAGATAATAATCTTGGAATATGGACACGATAAACTGGCAATATTGCCATGTATCTTGCTAAAGATGTCAATTCATTTAAAACAACTTTAATTCTGTGTGTTGAGTTGACTGATTCAAACGAAGTATAAATATCCAATAAAATATCATCTAGCATCTTTTTTGGATCAATAAATGAACAAATTTGTAAAGCAGTCATGTATCTTCCTCTGTGAGTACCGGATTTCGCTTGAAGCCCTAAGTGAATCAATGGATATAGAGCTTCTAAATATTCATTTGTTAGCTCTGGAGAAAGCTTGACATTAGAAGGAAGTGATGAAAAATCATCAGAATCTCTATGAACAAGTGATTTGTCTTTTGATTCTTCTAGTAATCTAATATGATAAGCAATAGCAAGTCTTTTAACAACATGAGAAAGTAAACTCGACCAGTTTCCACTGTTTGACGGATGGACTAAAGTATGGACAGATTGCGTGAATGTCTTCAATAAATCCATTACACCACCTTTAACGAGCCCGAATTCTGATGTCATTGAATTAACAATAACTTCAACAAGCAATTTAATATATTGATCATTTTTATCGTCCTTCTTTGGCATTTTGGAGCTCATGACAAGCTGATTGATAAACAATTTGAATTGATCTTCGGTGAAAATACCAAACTTCCCCATTTTACTCATTTCGGGATCTTTAGACATGGCATTTAGATTTCTGTCCGCGATTTGGGTGATGATATTTAGAAGGCATGCAATTTCTTTATTCGATCTTTGTGAAGTCCACAGCGAGAAAAATAGCGGCAAGTAGTATCTGATATCTGTGTTCTGATAAGTGACATTGCCATCCGAGCTTAATATTGGCTTTTTGATGATCATAGGTAACATAACAGCCATCTGAAGGAAAGATGAATCCACTGTTTGGTTGGTGTATCTACTCATTATTTGTTCCATTATAAGAGGTAAACAATCGTCTTCATAGAAACAGCTCACTCTGGCAGCGAATTTGACCAATTTCTTGAACCTATGCTTATCAGACATATGGTCTGGTGCTAATGGGTATGCCATTGTGGAGGCAAATTCATCATAAAAAGGTTTCCAATCTAATTTGAGTCCACTATCGATTAAAAGCTCCTTTTCTCTTAGTAGAAGTGAAACAATTTCAGTGTAAAAAGAGATGTCTGGGTTTTGGCCTCTGGATAAGGCAACAGCATAGTATACTTTGATCAATGACTGAGTTAAGTGAATTGGAATAACTAACCCCATATTTAGCAAATTTTTAAGCTCTTTTGTCCAGTATTTGATATTTATAATGGTAGCAGACTTGAGTTCAACTTTGGCAGCAGGTGTAGAGATAAATTCACTGTCATCATCTGAGCTTTCATCTTCACCAAAGTCATCTTCCTCTTCCTCTTCTTCATCTGGTTCACTCTCAGTTTGTCCTAAGTCTTCATATGTTTCTTCATCGTGTGCATTATCTAAATCGTTGGTGATTTCTTCATTTAAAAGAGTCTTCTTAGCTTTTTCCAAATCTGTAACACTAATCGACAAATTACCTTTCAAATCTAAACTTTTGATGGCTATATAGAGATGCGCCACGATATGACTCAGGTACTTATACTGATCTCTGATAGACTCTGTTTTGTAAGGAAGCAGCTTATCAAGGCGGTAGCTTCTTTTATTTCTAGTACCATAGTAGGCTGAGGTCTTTTCTGTTTGTAATTTGATGGTTTCATCGTCGTTTTCAGGAACGTTCAACCTGTAGTGCTCCAATCTTTCAAGTTCAGTAGCTAATTCTTCCGATCTGGGAGAATTTAGTTGATTGTCAATTCCTCTTGATTCTTGTTGTGAGTACTGAAAACTGCTGTTGTGCTTAAGCATGTTGGACACAGAGACAGATCTTGATAGTGGTGAGCTCTCTCTGGGAGAATGTAGCAAAAAGCTCTTATTTTTTGGAGTCGTCATCTTTTCTTCTATCCGAAATTCAGCTCAACTTAGGCTTAGATTTTCCTTTTTCTTGTTAGTGCGTTTCAATGCGGTTAAATACAAAGATATCCTGTTTTCCAATGGCTTAAACAATTGCAATTGGCAAAGAGAAAACCCACAAGACCATAGTACTTCACAGTGATCCCAAGACGAAGGCAAATGAATCGCTAACAAATATTTTTCGCCCGTCGCTCCAGATAACGGCTGTGCAAAGGAGTTCAACTTTGTGGTTCGGGCCCTGTGATAACTAAGTAAGTCATTGGGGTATATTGTTCTGGCTTTTGTCTCCTTTTGGTTGTAGAACTATAGACACTTTAACTAATATTGCTGAGCTTGCTCAATGTATGCAATAACCAAAATGTCAACCAACGGTTCTATAGCATCAGTCGCAACCAGTTCCTTGGTGAAAAGGGCTGCATCAATTAGCACAATGCCTCGCTATTTTGATGTTGGTGTGAATTTAACCGATGACATGTTCAGTGGTGATTATAGAGGAAGCCAGCATCACAAATCGGATATAGATGCTGTCCTTAAGAAGGCGAAGCTTTTCAATGTTCAAAAGTTGCTATTGACTGGTTCCTCTTTGTCAGAATCGAAACGTACCATTGAATTAGCTTCATTCTATAATAAATTTTCAGATTCAAGTCTGTATCCTGATTTGACATGTACGGTTGGTGTACATCCATGTACCGTTCTTGAATTTGAACAGAATGCTAAAGTTCCTGAACTTCATTTGAAAGAGATCAGAGATTTAATAAATGAGCACATAGGTACTGGACTAATAAAAGCATTTGGTGAAATAGGTTTGGATTACGATCGTTTACATTACACGCCAAAGGAAAAACAACTACAATACTTTGAGATGCAACTTAAATTAGCTTGTGACTTTGATTTACCTCTGTTTTTACATATGAGGAACGCTTGTGATGACTTCCTAGATATTTTGATTCCGTTTTTAAAAGGTGATAGAGAAGACGGTAAAGTTTTGAAAAATAAGAAATGCCTGGTTCATTCCTTCTCAGGTACTAAACAAGAGTTAGACTCTATATTGGCTGTGAATAACATGTCATCTTTAGAGAGTACAGATAAGATTGACATCTATATCAGTGTTAATGGCTGTTCTTTGAAAACGGATGAGAACTGTGAAGTTGCGAAGGAAATTCCTTTGGACAGATTAATGATTGAAACTGATGCTCCTTGGTGTGAAGTAAGAAAAACACACTCGTCGTACAAGTATATCACCAGATGTCCTAACGATTTCTATCCATTTGAATATAACCTTGAAGAAGCAAACGAGCCTAAAAAGCAATCGAAGAAGACTGCTAATCCAAACAACGAATTTTTGCCTATCAAATCAGTCAAATCTTCAAATTTTGACAAGAGTGTCGTCGAGGGTCAAATATCTCCATTGATCAAGTCAAGAAATGAGCCTTGTCTTGTTGGATTTATCGCTGAAATCATGTCGAAGTTGAAAGGAGTTGAACCTCAAGTGTTGATAGATACCTGTTATGAAAACACTGAGAGAGTTTTTGGTTAGAGCTATAGACTAATATTAGATTATGTAGCATGCATAAAGGAAGTAGAGAAAATGTAAATTTAATCCACAGCCTAGAGGATGTTAATTAGAATGAATTGAACCCAAGATTTGGCAAAAATTTACAGCAACAATTTTAAGGGCACCCTCCAACACCAGCACTGAATGCAAGTGACCATGTTCTAGACATACCATTATCAAGCCATTTATAATCGAAATTTCCATCACTGAAGAAGTTCCACGAGCTCTTAGGATCTGCCAATGCAAGATTTAACATCAATATGCCTTTCCAACCGTCGTCAATAGTACCAACCAACAAGTTTAATTTAGCATCATTCCATTCTTCATTGACAAACTTTGAACCTCTAATGAATGACGACATTGGGGTAATTGGAAGCATATGGATACCGTGAATATACTCCTTGTTCATACCAAAATACGTTGCATGGTCAATCTTATTCTCGAACAATATACCAGATACTTTATTAGCCTTGAAGTTTTGCGGAACGATGGTGTTATCCGATGTGTAAAGCATATACATATTCATTGCTCTCTTTTCAATACTTAAAATCAAGGAACCAAGTTTGTTCAATCTATCGTTTTTACTCACCATACCCCATAACTTAATACCATAATAAGCATGGTAGTCTTCGCTTGAAGACTCTTCGTCTTTGCCATCACCGTGAGCAAATAAACCGTTTGCAAAACTGTGACCGTTCCAGAAGTCAAATGATCTGAAAACAGGGAAGTAAGGGTCTTGGGTACTTGGGTTGGCAATGTCTCTAATTAAGGATTCGACCCAGTCCTTGCACCTGTTGTAGAATGAACCATCTCCAATTTTGGAATCTATTAAACAAACTAAAGCAGCAGCATGGATATGATATCCATAATGAAAATGATGATCGTTGTAGAAACAATTACCAAAATCACAGTAGAAATTACCGTCTTGTAAACCAGATGATGAAACAATACCTTTCCAACTAGTTTCATACTTCAACGGTGATTGTTGAGCGTTGGTAATAAATCTATCAAACGCTTGCTTCATCTTTTCTAATGTCGGTTTAGCTAAATTCTCGTCATTCAAAATATTTGCTACAACATAAAGCATATAAGCACCCTTGTCAAGAATCTTGCCGGCAGTATACATAGAATCAGTGTTGGAAACATTGACGATGTCAAAGGAAGCAACTTCAGCGTTTGCAACTTCTCTGATTTTATTTAAAGCCGTTTGAGAGTATCCAGTGAACCCTTTCACTTCAGTCCAGGGATCAAAGTTGATATCTTCAGACGGTAATTTCTCATTCATGACAAACTGATCAGTTAAGTACGCGTGCATTTCACCTTTACAAGTGGAATCCAACACCATGTTGTTTTGGTGTTGAGTTTGCATGCATGAATCAAATGTTTGAAATTGATGAGGCAAGGCCCACTGAATGGTCTTGTTACTGTAAGATGAGCCCGATAATTGATAATTGAAGCAGTAAGTAGCATTATCACCGTCACATTTAGCAGATAACGTCACGCCAGTAACATAACAGCCAGCCGCAAAGTTATATTGATTCATATCATTGCCGGATAGTTTAGCAACTTGAACAATGGTTGGATTGCCTGCTGGTGAATCTATATTAATATTATTAGAATCTTGCAATGTAAAGAAGTCTGTGGAGTATAGAACCCATTTTGTGTGGTCGAATAAAGTTGCAACATACTTGGTTAATCCATTAGCAAGTGTTTCACACCTGGAAAAGCTTTCGAATCCTACTTTACTGCTGATTTTGGGCTTGATATTTCCTGAATAAACTGAAGTTATGAATCCCATACCTTGCACAACTTTAACATCCATTTTACCGCCATTGCTGGTTTCAAATCTCAGACCACAGCTAAATCTCTCACATTCACCAACTTTGAAGGAATAACCATTTTGGAATTCATCTGCACCTAGCAATAAAGAACAGATTCCAACAGGGTTGAAAAAGTACTTAACCGGATTAATTGTCGGATCATCTCCAAAAACCTTCTGTGCATTGCTGGTATGTGAGACTCCAAGACCCTTGAGATTATCATCTAAACTCTTCCAAATACTGTACGGATGAGTCCAAACAGGTAAATTTTGTTCACCAACCAAGAAATTACCATAAAAATTGTTTGTTTGGATTGGCTTGTTACCACCGTCATAAAATGAAGGTAATGGAACAGGATGAACTGATGTTTCTTGAATTTGAGACACCGGCTTGTTTCTAGAGATTGGATCTTTGAAAAGATCGTCATGAAAGCCTAGGCCAGCCATCTGCGCTTCCAATTTATGCTGTCGTTGTTTCTGTTGTTGCTGGTTTTGTGTAAGAACTGGAGATTGATAGTCTCTGTTTGGGATTGGAGGCGGCTGATCACTTGTCTGGGTTGAGTAGCCTGGACTCTGTTGGTTAATCTGAGGTTGATGTTGTTGAACCTGGGATTCAATCTTGTTTTTCAAATTAGACTTTAAGTGTGAAAATACTCCCATTTCTATTAATTAATTGTCAGTGCAGGTATATTTAGTTGAGGTTGTATCATTTTCTCGTTCTGGATGTATCCATAGAGTGTGGTATCAAGTAAATGGTTGTAAATGGGACTTATTACTATATGTCTTCACCTTTACAGTCAGTCCCCCCGGATTTTCTGGTGGGATAGAGCTTTAAAAGAAGACAGTCGATCGATGCGTCGTCTTTTTAAAGTAATGACGTAATCGCACCTTTGTCAAGATTACTCACATAACATAACTCAATCTTTAAAGAAGCTGGAAGGGGCCTCTTGTCTCTACCTAGACGTAAGGTAATTCTCCTGATTCTAGAACTGTAAAGTGAATCCAGATGCTCATATTACTACCCGAAAGATAGAAAGTATTTTGGAATGTCATCAACTGACAAGATAGTGAAGATTTGCGGTTTGAAAACCGTGGAAGCTGCAACAAAGGCAATTAACTCCGGGGCCAACTTGCTTGGAGTCATCCTAGTGCCAAACCGTGCAAGAACTATTGATCATTCACAGGCGAAACAAATAAGCAAACTGTGTAAAACGAAGCGGGAATGCTTGAAAAGGGAATACATAGACTCAAAAGATTTATTAACGCATGTTAAATCTTGCCTTCCTGATTATGAAGATAAAGAACCTGAATGGTTCGAATATTGTGCGCAAAAGGCTATCGATAATGGTCCTTATCTGGTCGGTGTTTTCAGAAACCAGCAGATCGATGAAGTTTTAGACATAGCTAATGAATTGGAATTGGATTTTGTGCAATTGCATGGATCAGAGGACTTCCCTGAATTTTGTAAGAGATCAAGCAGGCCTGTTATCGCTCGATATGTGCTAAAGAAAGAAAATATCAAAGATGCTGTTACTCCTGGATCGCATTACTTACCTTTATTGGACTCAGAAGCTGGTGGTGAAGGAAAAGTTATCAATTGGGATGACGCCGCCTTGTTTGGCGAAAGTTTGAATGGTAGATACATTTTAGCTGGTGGTTTAACCCCAGAGAATGTGAAGGATGCTTTGAAGGTTAATGGTTGTGTTGGTGTTGACGTTAGTGGAGGGGTTGAAACTGGTGGTTTGAAGGATTTGGATAAAATCGAAAAGTTTGTTACGAATGCCCTTGATATTTAGTATACAATATATATGCATATGGTTTCTACGAGTTTACAATAAAAGCTTACATTGTGTTTTTTTACAGAGTTTGAGAATTTACTAGCTTGATGAATTTTTATACAAGTAATGCCAAATAAAAAACAGAAATATAATTTAATACATTGAACAAAGACTGGATAAAATAACTTAAGCAGAACCAGAGATGAAGAACCACTTGTCAACGGACTTGTCAATTGGAGCAGCTGGTAATGGAGAAGCAGTTGGAACAGAAGCAGAAGAAGTGAAAGAAGCAGTGGATGACAAAGTGGTGTTGGTTAAATCAATACCCTTTGGATCAACCTCACCGGCAATCAACTTCTTCCAAGCTTCAGAGCATTCTTCAATAACTTCTTCAGCGTACTTCTTGTTCTTACATTCACCAGAGAAGGCGAATTGGTTTTCTGGCTTTCCATCAGGAATCTTGTAGATTCTGAACCATTCGTTAGTAGCCCTTAGTAAACCAGGTAAGTGCTTTTCAACATCTTCAATGTCGTTTAACTTTGGAGCTAATGGATCGTTGATATCAATGACGATAACCTTCCAGTCGGTTTCACCTTCGTCTAACAAAGCCATAACACCTAAAACCTTAACTTGCTTAACTTGACCTGGGTAAGCAACTTGTTCACCAATTTCGCAGACGTCTAAAGGATCGTTATCACCATTAGCTCTGGTTTCTGGGTGAGCAACGTTTGGGTCTTCCCAAGTTTGTGGGAAGGCACCGTAGTTGTGGATGTATCCGTGGTGAGGGAAACAGTTTCTGACAAATCTTAACTTTCCCTTCTTGGTATCTTGGATGATTGGATTTAATTTTTGTTCCTTTGAGATTTCTAACTTAGCGTTAGTCCATCTTGGAACTTCAACAATCATGTTCAAGACTTGTTTTGATTCATCAGCATATAATGGAATGTCGTGGAATGGAGAGATTGGCTTGCCATCTTTTTCAAGGTAAACCTTGTAGTCTAATGTGTTAGCGGCACCAACTTGTCTAGCAGTGTAAGCCATTTTGATTTATTATTCCGATTGATGAAGAAAAGAAAGAGATCAAGAGGGGGGGGGGTACTAGGCTGAACGAAACAAGTGAAAACAGCTATATATATTCTTCAAGTTGAGTTGCTAAAACCATCCATCCATCATCGAGCAACTTTCTCGGACGAAAGAAGAAAACAAAAAGACAAAACCACAAGTCACGTGGCCACGGGCACTGACAGTTTGAAAACTGTGGCGGGAAATGGACTTTTTTATCGGCGCGTCGATATGGACTATCAGGTCGATAGTTAGTTACCCTGCCGAAGAGAGATAATAATAATCCCTGATCTGTTTTGTATTGCATTATTATTACTTTAGACGGGTGGTGTGTGGAATAGAATGGCACTGGCACCCCTTTGCTAAACTTGCTTTTTCTCTTCTGTATTCTAAATTAAAGCCAATTTATCAAACAGATTGCCCAAATTGATACAAGAACTACATACGACGCAAATTAGTGCTTTCTGTTTGACCATTTCGTTATTATCATATAAACCTGTATCTTCCTGAGCAAGAACTTGATAAGAACCATAACTAGGAAAGAAGCAACACTTTCGAAGCAGGACTAAAAGAAAAAGCAATATACACTAACAGTATGCCATCTCGTAGATCCAGACGACACCAAGAACAACAGCAACAACCCCAAGAATATGAAGAACCGTACGAAGACCGCCCTGCGTCCTATGGAGAAGATGAAGAAGAGGACCTAGTTGAAGAAGTTACCAGATGCACATGTGGCAATGACGATTTAATCATCCCTCCAGATGCATCCTCTGACTTTGATGAAGTTGATACCGGGTTCTTCATTCAATGTGAAGATTGTTCAGTGTGGCAACATGGTTACTGTGTTGGTATCAAAGATGAAGACAACTCGCCTGAAAAATATTGGTGTGAACAGTGTAAACCTGACCTGCATGACTTGTTTACGGATAAGTATGGTTTCAAAAGAAGTCGGTACAATCCACATTTAGAAGCATCCAAACGGAACAAGAGAAAAAGAGTTACGTCTACCACTATTGCAAGTTCAGCTTCTTCAATTAATAGCAATAACAACAGCAGCAGTACAAATGCTACTAGCACCGATATCGACCCACCCTCTCTAAGCAATACCGAGTTGCATCCTCCTGAAACAACCTCAGATATACCTATATCAGCAGCTGCTACAGCGGCTACCACTGCTAAATCCCCTCAATCTGCATCACGTTCGCATAATTCGTCCTCACCAACACAATCGACCACTCCAACAAGAGGAGATCTCAAAAGAGAGAGATTATTAGAGGAGCATGAAAGAAGAAAGAGAACTAGGGGTACTCTAAATTCCAGAGATGCTGAATATGAGCTAATGTTAAAGAAAGCGTTAGAAGAAAGCGCCAAAGAAAGTGGAGTGCAACCGGAAGATTTGAATATGTCTTCATCGAATGAATCCGCCACAAGGGAAACTAGATCGTCAAGAAAGAAAGGTGGTGTTAAAGAAGAGCATTCTGCAGATGACGATACGAATACAACCATCGCTAGCCAAACTACTGCACCTGCACATAGGACTCCACCAACTTCATCAGCATCAGAGAAATCTATACCACCAGTTAAAATCGAAAAACCTAAATCAAGAAAGTCAAAAGTCAAAGAGGAAACTCCATCAAAGGCTAATAATTCAACCCCAACTGCATCAAAACCTAAAAAGGACAAAGTTTCAAAAGAACAACTCAGTGAGTCTAAACCATTCACTGCAAACTTACCAAGTTCCAGAATCAGCATGAATGAGATGAGAAGAAGAATAGTATCAATAATGGAATTTATCTCCAACGTACAAGTTGAACTATCAAATGAAGAAGATTTCAAGAACAGTTTACTCACTTGTCGAAATGAAGAACTGGAAATCACCGAGTTACAAAAGACTTTGGTGCAATGTTACAATGATTCAGTGTTGAAACTGGACAGTCTTACGAGTAAGTTAAACGATTGGGATAACAGATACGGTTAGGAAGGAAAGCAAATTGGGTTCATAGTGGTTTGTACTTTTCGTAATTTGTTAAGGGCGATATATCGAACATGTTGTATGTATTTATATAGACACAAAAGTTTAATTTTTAGTTGTATAGTTTATCAGCTTGGTTTTTTATTGAAACGAAAACAGAAAACGACAGTAGTAAAATTTCAAAAAACCCCGCTATATAACTGTTTCTAAATGGAAACACCACTGGTTGACCCTCCCCAATGAACACCACAAGCTTTCAAATTACCCATGAATTTACTCGAGTTGACAATGTTTGTACCACCAATAGCTATCTTCAACGAAACGTTATTCTGGTTAAGCTCAGCAATCAACCTAGCCTCTTCATAAGTGACACCACCGACAATATATATCACAATTTCTTGTGGTGGGACCTTATCTGCCCCAGAATATGATTCCAATCCGTTCGGCTTTATAATCGGATACGACGACCCGTTTAGTTTGTTCTTGAACAGTTTTGTTAGGACAGCATGGATTCTTGGGACGTGTTGCATGTAAACATTTCCTGAGTCGATGTTCCCACGTAGATTCAATCCGTTCACCAACCCGCTTCCTGAATTGGATATTTTATCGAATATAGAATCATCTTCGTTTTTGAATCTTTTTGATGACCCAGCGTAGTTAATCAGCACGTTTATGAATTGGAGGTCTTCTTGTGGGAACCCAGATTGCCTTAAAGTACTGACTAATCTCGTTAGTTGTTTATTGGAGTGATGTTCGTATTTCAAAGCATAGAGACATAGTAGTTTTAGCTTCAAAGAGTCGGAGAGGGGTGGAAGTGGTGCACCCGCTGCAGTTGTCTTTTTGTCGAATAAAAGGTTTTCCAACTCAGCTAAGTCACTGTTGTGGTTATCGTTAGCTGCCATTGACTGTTCAAGTTCTCCAACTTCCCACAGTCTCATTTCATTGATCTTTTTATCAATTTCAGTAGAAAGTAGCATGTGTTTGGATAGATTCAACGAGGTTTTCTTGAACTCAGGATAGTTCTCAAGGAAGAATTTCATGTCCTTGATGGAATTAATGTTTGAATTCGTCTTTGTCTTCGATTTGTACATGTCAATAAACTTTTTCAAACTTTCGGATAGTTCACCGAAGTTTAAATACATCGAGTCTTTGTAGAACTGATCCTGCAGTTGATTCACCACAATAGTCTTCAATTCTTCAGCAACATTAGGTAACTTGGACAAATCCACTGTATTATTCTTGATCCCAATTAGTTCATGAATCATTGATTGGTATGTCCATGGAGCCAGTAATGGAGTAATAGGGTCATTTTTTCTATCTAAAATTAGCAATAATGGAGGTGTATCTTTGGTTGGAAATTGGTTAAACAAGTTGGTGTTTGAATTAATTTCGAAATTCGTTGCGTTTGCCAACTTAGCACACATTTTAGAATTGGATTCGTACCTGATAATAGGCTTGTATTTCAAAGAAAGTAATAGTGACGTTAAGCTATCAACAGCTTGAGTGTACGCTGGCATATTCCAAGAATCAATGGCATTTTCGGATAGCGGATTGTCAATGTTAACTGAGGTGAAGAGTTGCTTGTTGATGACATAGTAATCTTGGAATATTTCAACAACTTTAGAAATCACTTCCAAGTCATCTGATTCCGCTAATCTTTCTAATCTTGGATTGGAGATGATGTTGTTGAAGTATATTTCATATGTCAAGTAGTTAGGATTGGAGATTTCCTTGGATAAATTGGAGATGGTGGCATCGTCAGGTTTCAAGAAACAGATACACTTCAAGTTCCGAAGTTTATCTCTTTCAAAGTTTTCTAACTTATCCATCAAATATATTTCATTTCTTAATAGTTCTGATTGAGTAGTGTACAATGAGATGGTTGACGAAGTTTGGCTGTCTAACAACAAGACCCTGATTTCGTTCTTATTGTCTTTATCATTGCTTGATAAGATTTGTTTCAAATATGAATGGGCAACTTGGTATAAATCCATTTTAATGGTATATAATTGAACTGTAGTTTGTTATATAATATCCCAATTGATACAGTATCCCCCTGTATTAAAACTGTTAAACGTGGATAAAGTTGTATTATCAATAGTTTCGGTATTCAAATATTTAATAGGGGTAGTAAACAAAACAAAAATGCGCTAAAAGTTGAAAAACGGCACCTTACAAAATAAAATAAAGTATTCTTGGATTCCCTGTGCCATTCGGAATAATTCACTCGAATAACTGCAATTTGGAAGCAGCAATTTCATCCTTGTTGTTACTCTTTTCCTTCTTTATATCCGTATACTATTATTCATTAGCCTTCTGTTATTCATAAACGGTCAATTGAAGTGACATCACATCATGTCTCAGCACACAAATCCTCACTCTGCCTTGATAAGAGGAAAATCATCAAGCTCGCTAAAGGATGAGACTGTCTCAAAGAAGAAGCCAGTGAAAAAGTTCACAGCAGGTAAAGTCAGCAGGAACTCATCGTATGGAAAGAATCTCAACAAGCTCACGAAGATAAAATCTAACGATCTAGCAGGAAATGGAACGATAAATGAAGCTATGGAGAGGCCGAACATGAATAGATCGAGGTCATCCGGTGATGTTCTAAGGAACAAGTCATCAACCAAGTTAACCGGCCTTCTGACAACATCTGCTAGAACTAAAAGTTTGACGAATTTGAAGACCCTTAATCCAAAGCTAACCAATCAGAAACAACTGGTAGATGTGAAACAGCTGGATTCGGACCATTCTGAAGATTCATCAGGCGAGATTAACCCAGATGAAGAAGAAGAGGAGGAGGAAGTTGAGTCATTTGATGATAACGAAAGAGTAGTTGATATACAGGGACCGTCAATCAAACCCCAATATGAAAATCAGCCCTCAGATAAAAGCCAGCAAAGATACAGTGAGCTGTCAAACATGCAAAAACAAGATCCCGAACAATCCTTAAAATCACAGCTGTACAATGCAACCTTCTTGCTTTCTCAATCAACCGGACAAGAAAGACCAGTCTATCAAAACTATGAGCAGTCACCACATACATCAAACGGATCTGATACCGCTCATACAAACTACAGAAATAATAACTCAGATTTAGGTTATTTCGATAGTTTACAAAATGAAGTTAAGAAAGCTGAAATGGAGAAGACAAACTCTTCTAATTCGATATCCTCTACAAGCTCCAATTCCATGATATTCCAACAATCAAATGTGAACATTAAAGGAATGGCGGGTTTCACAAGTAATTACGCAAATAAGCCATTAAACACTCCAACTCATCAGTCTTTCAAAAGACAAGAGTCATATCAATCACACCCTAATATGAGCTCCCTTTCATATCAGAACACTCATAGTAATAACACTAACAGTAATGAAGTAAGTGGAGGTAACAATTTCAATTCGTTTATGTCTACCCAGCAGCCAACGATTGAAACGAGAACTCAACAACGGTTATGGCTTCAAAGAGAGAATTTGAACTCGCTTGTTGATATTTCAGAATCAAACAGTTACTTAGTTACCAATGCAACTAGACTTGAATTTGAGAAGCTATCCAGAGAATTCCTAAATATAAGAAGATACAACAATCCAACGATAAGATCATTGACTAGATTGAAGGAAAAGCCTGAGCAATTAGATATCAAGAAAACAAGAGACAACAGAGATCAGCAATCATCAAAGGCATTGCAACAAGAAAGTCACCATTCAGTAGACGAAGATGGACCCTTTTCTGGTGATTTGGATAAACTCAACGAGATAGTTAGTTCAATGTGGAAGAAAAACTGTAATGAATTCAACTATCATGCTAAGAAAAAAGCGCCAAAAGTTCATAATTCTCAAAGCCAACTACACGTGCACGCTAATGGATATCAACAGCACCAACTGCACCAACAACAACAACAACAGCAGCATCAGATGCAGTATGCACAGTATCAGCAAAATCTGCAACAGCAAAATCTGCATCAACAACAGTTACAGCAATTACAGCAGCAACAACACCAGCATAAGAACCCTATGCAGTATCAGCCAACTACTAGGGCACAACAACAGAATTCAAAAGGCTCTTCATTAAACTTGCTCAAGATGCAAAATTAGACGCCCCCTTTTTAATATATTTTATTTATTATTTATCTCAATTAGATATTTATTTATTTGTTGATTATTTTCTATACGTGATTAATATTACAACTTTCGAATGAATTTTACGTAAGTTTAAGTGTTAGTATACATATATAGCAGTACGTATGTATGCGTTGAGTAGAATTATGTTATGAGGGAACTTTAAATCTGGAGAACTGTCCTTCTAAATAAATCCTGTTCAATGTCTTTTCTAACTGCCCATTCTCCTTCAGCTCCAAATATTTCTTATACAACTTCAAGGCGCCTAATGCATCTTCAATGGAATCATGATTTCCAGTTTGGATCTTGTCGTTAAACAACTGGTAAATCAAAAACTTCAAACCCAACTTTCTCTTTTCTTTCTTCAAATAGAAGAATTCAGCAGTGTCTCTGACTTGCCTTGGTGGGATTTGAATATTGATAGTTCTGAAATCACCACCTAATGAATGACCGACAAAGACACAACCCAAGTTCAAAAGGAGCCACATCTTTCTATACGCCGTTTGCAGTGTCACTACGGTCTTGCTAGAGGTGTTTGGATCTAGATCACCAGCTTCAATACCCGAGAATGAAGTTATGTAATCGTCGATTTGTGATTCGTTTGTTAATATGTAATCATCAATGAAAGCTTTACCTTCTTTCGGACCCTCGCCTCTTAAGACTGAAACTCTTGCAAGTGTCAATTTTCTTGGTCTCACTAAAGTTCTTGTACCATTGGCTTTAAACTCGTACTCATCAGGAGATAATTGAACAAATTCTGCATCGATGGCAACCAATGTGCCTGGTTTTGGAGCTTCTTGACTAGCCAACAACTCATACTCAATGATCTTACCTTCTCTTGTACCTTTAGCAAAATGATCCCTGTATAGGACAGAGTCGTCAATGCTACTCTTCCAGTCCTCGTAACTGAAAGTGTTGCCAATGGTACAGTCTTTATACATAACAACAACGGGTCTCTTCCACCAGTATGACAAGTTCAAAACCTCCTCTTCCGAAATTTCAGTAACTAAGAAATCATTGAATAAGTGCCATTTACTTTTACTATTGTCACCATCATTGCTATCATTGATCTTGATTATCGTCACCAAGTGATTGATATTATCTCTGGATGTTATTTGAGCAACATAGCCCATTAGTTCATACTTCTTCAAATTAGTTGACCCACCAGCAATCACATTAGTTCTCAATATCGGTCTTCCTGATGGAGATGTTGTAGCGTAGAACTCAGGAACCAACCAGTTGTTGTGGTTTCTTATCTCATTCATTTGTTCGTTATTCAAATCTAAATTCAAAGTAACAACAGGCGGTAATGCGCCAATGCATAATGCAGCATCGACGTTATGTTGAGTTTTACAATTTTCACACAAAATTCTATGTTGAATAACTTTGTTCATTGACGCTTCCATGTATTTCAAAATTGTCTGATCCATTGGAATAAGAGGTGGGGGTGGGATCGTGTTTACATCAATTGAGTGGAAAATAGAAGTTCTCTTGTGGTCCAACTTACAGAACATAGAACTGACCGAAGTTTCTGTCAAGACTCCACAGATCGAATTCAAACGTAATGACAGGTTCGAATTATACAAAACTTTTTCGTCCAGGGATAGCTTTTCCAACAGGAATCTATTGAAAGTTTGGATCAATCTTCTTTGTCCATAATCATCTTTCGATTTACCATCATTGTCGATCAATCCCAGTCTTTTAGCATCTGATAAAGAAGTGAACAACTTTTGGAAATTGGACGCTGCACAATGTTTTCCATTTGCCTTCACTAGCATGTCAAACAAGTAACCGAGTTCTGCAAGAACAGAATCATCATAGCTGACGTCTTCAGCCAATGTTTTCACAACAAAGTTGAATATTGGCGGTATGAATCTGTACAATTGAAGAATAGCGTTGCAATAGGAGTTATCAACATGAGTTTCCAAACCTGCGTGACCGGTAGTGTTATAAAAGTCGAAATCAAAGTCATCAACACCAAACTTACTGTATAAAATATCAACCTTTTTGAACGAATTAGGAACATCGCCATTGGGAGATATACTGATAAAACCATTTTTCATCTTATCATGTTTGAGTTTCACTTTGTATTCGTCTTCTTCGTCATCGTCATCTCTTTCACTGATAAACTTTGGGAATTTATCATTTTGGTTCTTTTCAAATAATGGCTCATAATTATGAACAACGTTTCTATGGCCGTATTTTTCTTTATTGTAACGTGCTATGGTGAAACCATCTATCGTTTTGCAACTTCTCAAAATTTCAGGATCTATCTGTGCTGGGACTTTACCAATTTCAAATTTCATTTCCGCCGGCCAAGCAGACAATAACATGGTATCATAATGCGGTAATTTGATGGAGTTTAGTGGAGTTTCAAAATCGTAACTTAGTCTATTGGATATTGGAATTATTTCATCATCTTTAGTTGGGTATATCAATGGAGTGCTGTAGACAACAAAACTTGGAGGTCTCAACATATTGTTAGAATTTGACCACAAGTATAGATTCTGCATAGCATCGGTGAAGGCGAAGCATTCACCTGATGCAGAAATATCAGACAAAGCCAAAAATGATGTCAATTCTGCTTGATAGAGTTGAATAGAGCTTGGATTGAACATATCAATGAAATTAATTTGGCCCATATTTGAGACAACAACAGTAACATTAGGTAAACGTGAATGTAAATGCGCATGTGCTGCACCCATTGGAAAAGTGACTGGAGTCATTGTTGTGAGGTTCTTGAGATCAAATGTATTAACCAATGGGTCGGGTATGTATTGATCGTGTCTCAGTGAATAACCAGTTGTTACCAGAAAATTATCTTTAACAGCAATAGTCGATAAACTAGCTGAATGCGCCTTAAAATTCTTTACAATTGTCCCTGTTCGAGGGTCTAATATATCCACAAAGCCATCAACTTTACCCAAAACGACGTATTTCAAGTTGGTATCCATCAACATAACGTCACCAGAGTAATCGATATGTCCCGATATAGAGCCACTTAGTAAATCAATTTTGATGATCCTGTTGTTGAGTAATTGAGCTGAACCGGCAACTAGAAGCTCAGTTTGGGTGTTCGAAGTATAAGACATGCATGCTAAACCATTGAGATCTCTGTCTGATTTCAAAACAAACTTGGTGATTCCTTGTCTAGTTCCAAATCTAACTGATTCCGAAGATAAGGACACAATACCTTTCTTGTGGTTCAAAATCTTAATAACTGCTGACGTATGCGCCCTCACTGAGGTATAAGGAGTCAATTTAGTGCCATTGTAAGAGTATATATAACCATCTGAGTCCCCAACCCAGATCAACTCATGAGAGTCATCAAACGTTATAGTTGTGATCATTTTCTGGGGCTGCTGACCAGGTTTAAGTGGAGGAGAATTTTTTGGTAGCCTTAGAGCAGGAATCCTCGATATCTAAAAGAAAGCCAGTTATTCGATTAAGGGTTGTTGTTAGTGGTTCAGAGATGGATATATTGAGGATAGAATGTATCGACATCTATATACATAGACAAACGTGTATACTTACTTCTCTCCATCCTTCCATTATAGGCTAATTATCAATTGAAGTTAGCAAAGCTGCTGTTGCTTAATAGGGTACGCTTAATAGTTCAAGTTGATATTGTATACACATATGGTATGGTGTAAAGTGGTCAGTATAAACCCAACTAACCAACCAACCTAACCTAACCCCAGACACAGAGAACAAAGACAAAAAGCCATAAAAAACCAAACAAAAAGACGAAGAAGCAAAAACACTCTGCCATTTTTAATTCGGCTCTTTTCTCTTTTCTCCCCCTGGAAATTCTTCGCTGTTTGTTAACCACCCTTCGCTGCTCATCTCTTTCTAATAACACTACAAGTAAAAAGGTGTGGAAGTGATCAGGCGACATCTACGTCTGAAACTCGATAATAACTCGAGTCACATATACATATATAACCATACACTACATATACATCATGCTGTTGTCTAATTTCAAACTAGGATTGCAAAAATTCGCAAAGCCAACCTTCTCTCCGTTCACCACAAGCTCACTATTAAACACATTTGCAAGATCATACAAAGTCAGAACGTCAGTGAAAAAGTTTTGTTCAGAATGTTACATAGCAAGAAGAAAAGGCAGGGTTTACGTGCTATGTAAGGCTAATCCAAAACATAAACAAAGACAAGGTTAAACTTGAAGGTGAAGTTGAAGGACGTTTCTTGGTTATTCATTCGTTAAAGTTAGGAGGTGAAATTTTTAAGAGCTGCAAGAGAACCATTGACATAACGTCATGACAGTAGTTTTTACCGAGTTAATGTCCAAGAGCTTTATAAGAGAGTAAGTGGTTATACTCTGTTCCGTTTGGCACTGCTGTTTTCTGTACATATTTAATATATTTTGGTAATATTCATCAATTTATCATCTATTTATCTTGATATCTGAATCCACTATAGAAAGATTTCTTGTAGTATCGCTAGGTAGATCTGGCTAACAAAATTAAAGGTAATGCTGATTAGTTAATCTATAAATTATTGTTTTTACATCTATTTCTATGCTATAAAATTACACCTAAATCTCCCAAGCAGAGAACCCTGAGCCACCAATTAATGCCAATTGCTTGCCATTATTAAAGTTGGATACAGCAACACAGCCAGTATCGGCAACAGTAGTATACTCTTCTTTAATCAACACCAATTCGTCATCCTTAGTTGACCAAAGTCTAACAATTTGATCAACGGAAGTCACTAAAATTTTATCACCTTCCACTATACAAACACCCGTTATGGTAGATGACGCAGCATCAGATTTAAACGACTTGAAAGAAATTTCAAGCTCTGCATCATTCAATTCAACAGATGTTAGAATTAATGCATTGTCATCACCACCAGTTATCACCAAAACTTCTCTATTGGACAACGTTTTCACGTCAAGCGCTTTGATGGATGATTGGTGTAGTTGTTGATTGATCACCAAGTTACCGAATTTAGAAACCTTAAATGATTCATCACCATTGGTCAAAGTCATGTATTCACCATCAGGTGTCAAATAGCTACTGATCTCATCAGTGATGTCATAGATCGACAAATATCCATTAGTCGAACCGATCATGACGTATCTCTTGTTCAATAGTGAGATGAACTTGGCATTTAAAATACAGCATGTTTGATAGTTTCCATCAATTACTAGCTTGAACGTGTTTTTTTCGTAACTAAAGTACCAAACCTTCATATTAGAATCTGAATAGACTGTTATCAATAAGAATCCAACTATCTGACCATTTTCTTTAACTTCTATAGTGTCAAAGTCCATGATTCTTAAATCGGGGTTAGCATGAACAGGTTTGATAGTTCTGAATAATGTAATGAAATTAGAATTTAGCAAACTTGCTGTGATTTTCCATAGGTATAACTCTTCTCTTGCAGAAGAGCTCAAAACAAATTCATCATTAACGGCATGCACTGATTGTAAACCAGATCCATGTTGCCTTTGAGACCAGTGAACTTTAACCTCACCATTTGATTTGATTGTGGACAGTTTGATAGTGGTGTCTTCTGAGCCGGTGATCAATAATTTTTCATTAGAAGAAGAACCATTGACAGCAACCATGCTTCTGATTTCTCTACCGTGTAAACCACCAACTAAGAACTCTTTTGTTGGTTTCTTCCCGCTTTGAATTAACTGGATATCTGATGCTCTTGTGTATATGAATCTATGCTGTAAGTTATTGGAGCTGTCCATTGTGTAATTAAATGACCATTGTCTATGTGGTCCGCCGCAGATTTCTCTCATTATTTCAAATTGCTTGGTTTCGTTCCAAATGAAGAAAGAATCTGATTTAAACCCATATAAAAGCAAGTCGCCTTCTTTATCAAAGAATCCACCTTCAAGGAAACCCTTTTGAATTTTGTTGTCTTCAATCAGTGATAGCTTCAGGCTGGAATTGATCTTCACAAAAAAATAATCACGTTCTCTTAAAGTTACGAAGAGAACAAGTTCTTTAGTTTCTTTGTTGGACTGAAGCATGGCCAATGAGGAAATAACGTCACCTTTAACGAATTTTCTCCAAATTCGTAATGGCTTTTCTGGTTTCTCCGAGTCATATAAGGCAATGGTTGCAAATCTTGATCCTATGATAATATAACCATTCGCTTCGTCAAAGTCTAATGAAGTGGCAATGATTTTACTGTCTTCTGGTTTCGTCAGAAATGTAGTGTTGAGCAGGTTCAATTCTGAGCCGATTTCTTTGAACACTAACTTGTCATTGGGGTTAGTTGATTCTAGCAGCATAAATAGTCTACCTTTACATTCACGTGTCAACACATTATTCAATCTCACAAAGGTATCATCTTCAATTTCAACTTTCTTAACGACGCTACAGTCTATATCAAGTTTCATTAGAATTAAACAACCATCCTTATTGGCAATGTATATTATTCTCTCTTCTTTGAAGCCATTTAGCAAAGAAAAGTTAGTGAATCTTGAATCTTCAAATAAAAACTCCCATTTCGAGAAATCTTCTTTCAATATTAATACTCTACCGCTTGATGTTATTGTAACTAACCCGTTACCAAAATCAAAGTATTCTTTAACGATTTCGTCTTTTTCAAAGCATATTGTGGCTTGCTCTGCTATTGTATCGAGGGTCCATCGTATGTTTTTATAGCCGGATCTATTCTCTTCGAAAATGTCATGAATTTTAATTTTACCATCGGCACCACCGGTAAATCCAATCTTCAATTCATCGTTGACAGCTCCACTCCAAATATTTCTGCCGGTATGACAGTCAAAAATTTGTAACTGTTTCAATTCTGAATCACCTTCAGTGAATTCCCATGTTCTAGCAGTTAAATCTTCAGAAGCACTGAATATTCTAAAAGTTTTATTTTCCTTATCAAACTGATAAAAATTCAAAGACCAAATTCTTGAACCGTGACCCCACCCAGTTGCCAACAATTCACCGGAAATCAAACTCCAAATCTTGATTGATCTATCATCAGAACAACTCACCAGGTATTCACCATTGTCGCTAGATTCGACACCAAAAATAGCACCAAGATGTTCTGTCAGATTATGCAATAATTCACAAGAGCTCAATTCCCAAATCAAAATGCCGTGCATAACAGTACCTGAACAAATTAGAACTTTATCATCCAAAACTCTAATCGAACCAGAGTAAAGGATAGATTTCTCTCCACAATCCTTAATTTGAATAACTTTACCAGATTTAACGTCTACTATCACCACAGTATTATGGGCAGTTAAGCAATATAAATTAGTTCCATCTCTTGAAAATGCAGTAGACATGATCCAATCTCCAATAGTTAGCTCGTTTAATTCAATAGCTGTGTTTTGAACATCATTAAAGGTTGTTACACAGAGAGATCTGCCACCCCAAATCGATAATTTAACGCTCTCATTGTCCTTTGAAGGTTTTTGGGCAATACCATGGATCTTGTTCTTACCAAAGATCTTTCTGCTAAAGAGCTGTTGGGAGGTTAAGTAATTGTAGATCTTCAAGCTTGGACCTTCCCCAGATAACAGAAGCTCGTTGTTGAAAACGTGGAGAGCACAGATTGGTCCAGAATGAGATATTGGGGATAGTTTTGTTGTACTTTTTTCATTCTTTGTCATTATAGCGTCTAGAGCTTTCCGCCAAAAGTGATCACCAAGCTCCTGATTTTGCTTGACAATAATGCCCTATATGCCTATGTCTCGTAATCCTACACACTCCCATCTTGCTAATCAAGTACCAATTTTTTTTCTACCCGTCTTTTTTTTTTCATTGTTTTTGTGCTGAAAAGAAAGATAATATTTTTCATAATGATTACGTAATCGGATTATAGTTGTCACATGACCCTTAGGGTGCACAGCCTTGGGAACTGTTTTTCCACTATCCTTTCCAAATTAGATTTATACGTTACCTGGATCCCTGTTTGCTTGTTTCCCTGTTACTTAAGGAGGCAACTGTGCTCTTGTCAATAACTACACAACTATTATTACTATTCCTTTTCTTCCTGACTATATGTATCTTTACGGCTGGGATTATTGAAGATCAAATTAAGTATTTCAATCCCCCCATATAAAAAGCCTTTGTTAAAATCTAAGGGAGATTAGTCTATAGTCCTAATTTTGAATACATACAACAATAGCAGTTTGCCTTTCCATATTTGCCGAATTACGGTTTGACTTATATTAGAAACACAAAACTGGGAGTCAATCACTACTGCAAACCTTATTTCCCTGAGAAAAGCTTTGAATCTTTCGTCCTTCTACAGCTATCGAACCGGATTGTGTATCCCAAAATGCGATTTGCCTTTACAAGTATAAACCTCCATCACGACTTTCTAATAATTTTCCTTTCCCTTCTGCAACTAACAGCAGCGCAAAGGCATATCAGCTCATCAGCTTTATTAACATGCATGGAAGATTCAGAGTTTAGTAGCTCCCATTTTGATCTACTCTTCTTCCCGGATAATAACACTGCCATATTTACTATCGATGGAACTTCAGTGATTAACGGCAAAATTAAAGCTGTTTTCTCTCTTATCGTTTATGGATTGAACGTTTATGAAACTGAGTATGATCTTTGTGATCTAGGATACTCCACTATTTGTCCAATTACATCTGGTAAATTTAACGTTCAAGCATCTTATCAAATATCCCACGATATTACCAATGAAATACCCGGTGTTGCCTACACGATTCCAGATCTAGATGCCTATATTAAGGTTTTGATTTATAACACTGATGATAATACGGATTCTGATAACACTACTCCATTAGCATGTGTTAAGGCAGTTTTATCGAACGGCAAAACGGTGCAGACTAGATACGCTGGGTGGCCTATTGCCATTATATCCGGTTTTGGGTTGGCTGTTTCTTCAGTTGTTTCTATATTAGGCCATTCCGCTACAGCTGCCCATATTGCATCAAATTCTGCCTCGTTGTTCATTTATTTCCAGACATTGGCACTAACGTCGATGATGGGTGTTGCTAAAGTTCCTCCTATCGCAGCTTCTTGGGCCCAAAATTTCATGTGGTCAGTTGGAATCATCAGAACAAAGTTCATGCAAGATATGATATTTTGGTATATACAAGCTACAGGTGGTAGTGTTACATCCATTCTCCCTAATAAATCCGTAATTTCAATATCTGTTCAAAAGCTCATGACTAAATTTAGATTATTCAAGAGAGTCAGCGTGGTTAAATCGGACTCGTCGGATGATGTTTTAAGCGACTCCTCCCTGTACACCACCAATGAAAACAACACGGATTCTAAAACGTTGGTCTTAAGAGGTGTACAAAGAGTTGCATACCTCTCAGGTATTGAAATTTCTAATATGTTCATGACGGGAGTCATATTTTTCTTGTTCGCAGGATTTGTCCTATTGATTTTAGCTTCCTTATTCAAAGCCATTTGTGAGTTGTTAGTCCTATCCGGAGTTATTACAGAATCTAAATTGGTTTCGTTTAGACTTCATTGGAGATCTATCATCAAAGGTTGTTTATATAGGTTATTCAATATAACTTTCCCAACATTGATGTTTTTATGCATTTGGGAATTCACTAGAAATGACTCTGCGGGTTGCATGGTGCTTGCAACTTTTCTCTTTGTCATTTCAATGATCTTGATGGTATATGCAGCTGCCAAAATCTTGATTATTGGTTCAAGATCCACTAAGTTCTTTAAAAACCCTGCTTATTTACTATTTGGTGATGAGAAAGTTCTGAACAGATTTGGGTTTCTTTATGTTCAATACAAGGCATCCATGTATCCTTGGGTAGCTATTCATTTGATCTACTTATTCTTTAGAAGTTTATTCATCGCAGTTCTTCAAAATCACGGTAAAGTTTGTGCTGTTATTATATTTGTCATTGAAATATTGTACTGTGCCATGGTGATTTGGAAAAAACCGTTCATGGATAAAAGAACCAACCTTTTCAACATTTTCATCAGTGTTGTTAATGTTATAAATGCAATATTTTATCTGTTTTTTTCGAATGTCTTCAAAGAACCTGCCGTTGTGTCTTCTGTTGCTGCTATTGTGTATTTTATTATGAACGCCATATTTGCGTTGGTTCTTTTGCTCTTCACTATTGTGACATGCACTTTGGCAATGGTTCGTAAGGTTCCTGATGCAAAATATGGCTTTGTCAAGGATGATAGATCTACGTTTATCCCTGAAGCCAAGGGTAATAAGAAGAATGATGAGGCAAGATTGGAGTTAGCTGAACTTGGTGCTAGCGCTATGAGGGGACAAAATAGAGAATCTATCCTATACGAGAACTATTCGTTTGATCGAGGTTCGGATGTTTTTGCAACTCCGAACCAGAGTCTTGGCTCAACTTCCCCAAGTGCCTGAAGACCGAAGGGCATAGGATTATCGATTATCTAAAAGTTGCAGTCTGTTTTGCGAAGCTAAGGTAAGTATGTTTATAAGTAATTTCATAAGCATAAACGAAAGAAGGGGATGCGTATCCTTCTTGTTCAAAATTCATTCCACCCCTGATCGGCTGCAGCAAATCGGTGTTGATAAAGGCCTCTGTTGATCTGTCCAGTAGGAGTCGCTGGGTTCTTATGAGGGACTCGGATGGTCGGTTGTTTGAGCCGCGGACTGTGCGAAGGGAAGTTATAACCCGATTGGGACAGGGGTGTGTACTGCACAGAATCTTATCAGTTGGACCCGCATTGTTGATTGCAAGCGAGTAAAGAAACAGGTCTTGTTCTCCTTGATGGAGGCAGGTTTGGAGAGTATGGGAGGCACTAGCAGAAACTTGACTTGTTTGAACTGGCAACTTATCAGTTAAGAGTGAATCAATCTGTGTAGCCATGTGTATAGTGGTTATTATAGAGGGCAAGCAAAAGAAGAGCCATCATCAGTCATCTATCTAGCCTTTGTTTTTCTTCTTAATTAATAATATTCATGTTCTATACCTAGAAGATCACTTTTGTCTTCCCGTTCCCTCTCTCTAAAACCCAGATATATAATCATTTTTATCTACAGCATTGTTCATATCGAGGGTCAATATCAACGTCTTGCATCTCTACAGCCAAATTCCAATCGATTGCTTGCTTTTTTTCAAGAATATTCCTCCTCCAACCCACCCCTCCAGTTAATAGTCGAATAAAGCTAGAATAACAACTTATCTCAAGTCTCAACATCGAATAGCACCGTGAGCATAGTTCCATCTGGCAAATAGCACGTACGGAAAATAATATGGAAAGTGCTGCAAGCAAAGATAAGGATACGCATGCAGGCGGTAATTCCAAATCAGAAATCAAATCAAAGTCAGATGACAAGGAGAAGGACACCCCTTCTCCTCCCCCAACCGTTAAACCTAAAAAGACAAAGTCAAGAAATGGCTGCTTAACGTGTAAGAAGAAAAGGCTCAAGTGTGGAGAAGAGAAACCATTCTGTCTGAATTGTGTTCGTAAAAATATCGTTTGTGGCGGCTACTCAATGAACTTCAAATGGAGAGATTTTTCACAAACTTCAACAAAGATGTCTAGAGACAGTTCCGTTGACTCCACCGTATCACCTTCAACTACAAATACATCCAAGTCTGAATACCAAGAACTACCGAATCCTAAAAGACAAAAGATTCCTCTACCAAGTCAGACACAACCACAACATTCGCTACAACAAGTACAATTTCAAAGTCCGCTTCCATTACACCAGCAACATCAAATGCTTCAAAACCAATTTCTACGGCATAATCCTCAGCTGAACCCATATAATCAAAGAAAGCATCAACAGCAGTTACAAGAGTCCAAAAAGAATGAAATCCTAGAGCAGAGAACCCAAGATTCTACAAAAACGAAGCAAAATCAAAAGCCAAATTCCAAAATAAAAGAACCAAACGTTGAAAGAGTGACTGAAGATGCTGGTCCATCTCAATCAGCTACTAAAAACTCGTCTTCACTTCTTCAAAAGGCTTTAGAAGCTGCAACCATGTCGGTGACTGGTAAATCCACTCAAGAGATCGCAATTGCCAATGCTTTAATTGCAAGCGGTAAAAATCCTGATCTAGCTGCAGCAATTGCTTCAACTTTAAATGGATTAGTTAGTAGTGTGGAAAAGCAGCAACTTGAACTACAGCAGCGAAGAACAGTAAGTCCTGCCGATAATCAAACAATCCAAGAAACACACAGTCAATGGCAGCAGCAAATTCATGAACATACTCAAAAGCTTAAGGATACAAAAAGTAATAATAACACTGTGAGTCCATCAAATTTATCAAAGACGTCTTGTTCACCCGATGGTGACTCTACAATCTCAGCGCCAGGATCAAATAAAGAAAAGAATCAATCGAAAAGGAATGTGGACCATGGAATTGAAACCAGTTTGGATGACGAATCAAGAAACTCGCTTCTTTCATCTCTTGCCGATGTTGCTTCAAGAGTGCCACCATCTCCTCCATCTGGAGTGCCACTTTTCAATGTTCAATCGCCGGCTGATATGCTGTTCTCCAGCCAGTCACCGCATCCACACGCATTGTCCCAACAACCTCAATATCAACAGCTACAGCAACTTCAAGAACAACAACAACAAACTCAAGATAGACCTAATAAGGATATTGATAATGATAATATCGCTTCACCTCTAAATATGTTCAAAGATACTTCAGGTGTTGGAAGGTCTCCACTGCTAATGCCCTTCACTCCAGGTAATCCGTTATACGAAGTTCTCAACAATGCAACAACTTCACAAGGCCAGCTAGATTCCCCTAAGCTATTGGCTCAACTAAGTGAGAATCCAGCAGCTATGGAGCAATACCAACATTTGCTAGCTAGTCCGGCATTGAGCTCCTATTTTAGAGTTCCAGTTTCCCCAAATACCGCTCCATCTCCACTGCCATCCCATTTAATGACTGCTATAGGTTCCACAAGTAGTACTAATTCGTCAATCCAGAACAAGCCAGGCGTGATATCCCCTAGCTTCTCAACGTTAATCAATGCTTTCACTAACTTTGATGCACCAAGCCCGGCTAATTTCGAACTGCTCCCCCACTCTCCAGGAGTGGAGCCGACCCATAAATCAAAAAAAAAGAAACAACATCAGGAGTTCAATCAGGTTGTCATGCCAGGTAGTATACTACATGAACAGCAATCTCCAATGCACTACCACTCTGCATTGAACTCTCCAAGTATACTGGGTAATGCCCTTGTTAAAGCCACAACGGCGGCAGATCAGACGGTTGCTCCTCAACTACCACGAACCATTGAGCTGAATGATCAAACCATGAAAATGATAAGTGCATTCGATAGATATACTTGTGGCATTATGTCAATGAAAAACGGACCAACTGAAAACCCATGGAGAACTTTGATGCTCCCTCTTGCTCAAGAATACCCCGTCATGCTGAATGCTATCAGTGCAATGACTTGTTTTCATGTGGCCAGAGGTGATGCGCAGTTACGCTCCCAAGGTATGAGACATATGAAAAATGCTATTGTTGAGTTAGTCCATGGATTAAGTGAGAAAACTACCCCTCCTGATGTGGCATTGGCTACTTGTTTGGCATTGGCTATGGGTGAGGCTTGGGATAGACATGTTTCCACTGGTATTGCCCATTTGAAAGGTGCTAGGACGATGATCCTGCAAGTGTTGAACAATTTGCAGTATGGTCATAAAGGTAACTATATCACAGTTGGTGACGGTGAGGGCACTGAAAGTGATAATCGGTCGAGATCAAGCTCGTTTTCTAGTAATCACTCAGGAAGTGTGTTGTCATCTAACTCAGAGAGGGGCATTCCTAGGGAGCTTCAATTCTTAGTCCATGCTTGGGTGTACTTTGACGTTTTGGCTAGAATGACCAGTGATGGTGATGAAGACGAAGTGGAAGAGCAAATCGAAGAATTGGAAGATGGATTCTCCTCGTTCCATGGCAAAGAATCGGACAGTGATGATACTGCAAGGCCAAGAAAGAAGAAATCAAACGAATCGTTCACGTTAATCGAAAGATTCCAGTCATTTAATTTAGCTCAAGGTGATGAAGTCGATCCATTACTAGGTGTTGGTCAGAAATTGTTCCCCGTTATAGGAAACGTTGCATCGTTGATTGCCAAGGTGAGAAAAGAAAATAAGAATTCTTTAAGTATTGTGTCAAAAGCTGTTGAATTAAAGAAAGAGCTAGAGAACTGGAAACCGCCTTCCCTCAAGAATTTCCAAATTGAAGATCCGTTGTTCGATTTAGCATCAGCAGTTGCCACTGCCGAAGCGTATAGATATGCAACGTTGTTATATTTACATCAAGCGGTTCCTGAAATCCCATCAAGGTCGTCACATGCAATTGCTGAGCAGATCTTAATGCTCCTGGCATCCATTCCAACGTCTTCGAGAACTTGTGTCACCCATATCTTCCCATTGTTAATTGCGTCTTGTGAAGCTAAACAGGGCGAGGAAAGAGACTGGGTTAAGAAAAGATGGGAGCTGTTGAGTTCAAAGATGTGGATCGGAAATATAGATAGAGCTTTGGAAGTGGTCAAGGAAGTTTGGTCGAGAAAGGACCTATTGAAGAGAAAGAGTGAGCAGGACACGTATGGTGGTGGCAAAGATACCAACGATGATGGCGATGAGGACGATAAAGATATTGCTGGCGAGTTTATTAGTTTGAGTAAGAGGATCAGCGAGTGTATTAATGGAGGTGAAGATGACGATGCTGGCTTTGACAATGACAACAGGCTGAAAAGTTGGACTCATTGGACTACAGTTATGAAAGATTGGGGTTGGGAAGTTCTATTAGCATGATCCTGTATTTATTTTCTAAGCTTTTTCTGTATATTATGTTTGTAATTCTATAGTTACAACTATCTGTTTCTTTAAGTTTGACACTGTTTAACTAAAAGAGTCTAAATCTGAAGAGATATTCAACAACCAAACAGAAAAAGTGAGCTTACAAGTAGAATGAATACGGTAGTTTATATACAGAAGTCATCCCTTTGAAGTGAATTTTGAAGAAGAAATACAGAAAAAGCCTATATACACACGTACATCAACACGCATATAAAAGTTCATTCTTTGGCTTTTCAAGCAATCTCATCAAACTTACATTTCTCATAAAAGCTTTCCCAGAGTTCAATAGACTCCTTCTGGGATTCGACCAGACCCTCCCAGTAGATTTCAACCATGCTCTTGAAGTCGTCAACTTTATCACCTTCAAATTTCGCTAAATCATCTTTGAGGTTTTTGTTGAATTCAGTTTTGAATTCTTCTTGTTTACTAATAATATTTTCAATATGGGCCAATTCGTCCTCGTATTTCTTGATCTTGTCAAGTTGGTTGTGGTTCTTAGCCTTGAACTTGATCAAGTACTTTTGCTTTTTAGAATGGCTGCTTTGCATGTTCAGGATATTGTTACATAGCTTGAATCTAGCCTCAAAGCAGTTTCTAATGGATCCTATGGTTCTAATATACTCGTCAATGGTGGAGCCTAGTGTTAAAATCTGCTGCAAGTTGGTTCTTTCTAATAACTCTTTAATCTTTTCTTGGAGTTCAGAGAAATTGGCAAACATATCACTCAGCTGCCTGTTGATCTCTAATTCGGTGAGTTGTTGGAGTACTAGAATCAGTTCATTCATAGTTATCATAACTTCTTCTCTCCTCTCTAATATAAAGTCTAGAGTTTTAGATAATGACCTTAGTTGTTGGTCCAAATTTTCAATATAGACTTGTTTATCAATAATAAATTGATCATTCTCAACGTATTTGGGAATATTGAGATTGATCAAGGAACTCAAAAATCCTCCACTGGACGAAGAAGAAGCAGTTTTATTGATGATTGACGATGGAGAGAAATCACTGGCAGAATGAGCCCCTGTCATTGTCTGGTGATTTGCTCCATCACCATGATAATGGATGAACTCTCTTTCCTTGGACTCAACACTGAACTTTTCACTTTGTAGGAAAATAATGAAATCATAGTCTTTTTGTAAAAATTCGGATTTCGAAATCTTGAGCAACATTTTCTCTAGTGCCAATCTTCTATTTTCAATGAACTTTTCATCAAATCTTCCGTATGCTTGCTTTTCAGGTGGAGGTGGGATAATGTGGCCCGGGTGATTATTCAGTAACTGGTTGTATAACCATAGGAAATCGCTGTATCGTCTGGTGACTGTTGTTTCTTCAAATTTCAGCAGCTTGGATTTTGTCTTTGTTGTGATCGAGTAGACAATATGAGAACTAGTCAGATCACCAACTTTAGTAGGGTCTCCAACAGTAATATCGAATTGATCAATTGCCTTTGATGGTTGACTAGTAACTTTTGTTGAACTTGACACTTTTGCCATCGGTGTCTTGTTAGAATTAGTAGATGCAGGCTTCCTTTTAATATCAAATGGTGCTCTATCAATTGAGTTCAATAATGCCTGTTTTGAAGACTCTGATCCATTTGTGGATGGCGCTTCTTGATCTTGGTCTGTTGATTTTGATGACAATGGATCAAGAGGGTTGGTGCTAGAAGTGGGCACAGGAGGAGACGCAGGGGTGGCACCAGCGATTTTTTTAACTCTTCTTGGTCTTAATAGCCTGGTTTTCTTGTTTGGCGACGAGACAGAAGAAATTGAACGATCAACTTCGGAGGATCTTGCAGATAGCGGTTCGGTCGCCGCCAAGTTCAACACGTCATTCAAAGGACTCTCCTCTGGTTGTTTATCAACAACAGAAGAGAATAGGTTTTCATCTTGGTTTGGAGTATCAGATAAGATAGATTTAGATAGGATGCCAGCTTCTTCTTCATCATTGTGGACCAAAGAAGATAGCAAATCTTTCTTTTTCTGTTTCATTTGTTCAATCAGTTCAGGTGATAGTTCGGGCTTATCGACATTTTCACGCTTGTTATCCTCCGGTGCTTGGTCTTGGGAATTGTGATTATATTCGTCGTTTTGGAAGCCATTGCTAGCTAATGTATGGGTATTTGGAGTAAAGAAATTGTCATTTGAGTCGTTAACTGAGATGGACTTCATAGTTTCGCTCAATTCGTCAATCACTGTGGTTGGTGCCACACCTGGGGTAGGATCCGATTTGAAATCAACTTCTTCTAGTGTATCCTCATTCAATTGGCCTTCAGCGTCATCCACAAGAATGTTGGCAGTTCCATAAATAGAGTTGTAAGGATTATCACCCGGGTTAAACAGGACACTTGCTGATGGGTTCGTAGGTGTGTCACCCCAGACATTATCTTCGTTGTCGTTAAAATGGTCCATTGGGAGTTTGCTTTATTGTTTTGCGAGCTGGGGTTTTCCAAATGTGTGCTATTTAAAGATTTATATCTGTAGTTTATCTCTCAACTAAATTGAACTTCAAAAGTGATCTTGTTGACTTTGAATGTAAAAGTTGATTTGCTATCTGATTGAGGTGTTCAGCTCAGTTCAAATGGATCGATCACCCATATACGTTAATCTGCAGCAAACTCGCTTGTCTTCTTCAGGTGATCAAATCGTATTCCTGATTATGTCATCACTGGCTGGGGGCTTATCGGGTGCGAGGTGTGAAGATGTATATTGGTAAGTACACTACTTTGTTATAATACGTGAACTCTATTAAAAGTAGTGGGATAAATTATACAACAAAATCCTCCCTTGTTAGAGATACTAATTCATTTGCAGTTAGTTAGTTACTTAGTTAGTTGGTTAGTTAGGGTTGAATATTAGCGTTATTATTTGTGTTGTAGTATAAATAAATAAGGGATTAACTACTTAATCTTTGTCTTCGTAATCATTTTTCGATAATTCAAAGTGGTCAATGTTTCTTCTCAAGACCGCGTTTTTCACTCTACTGGACAGGTCATGAGCATTACTGGAAGACGAGTAAGGTGATGATGAGTCTCTCACTTCAACAAAATCATCAGTTGATTCATTATCATGGGAGTCTTTCATCTGTAATATATCATGGAATAAAGAAACATCTGATAAGTTAGGTAACTTAGAGCTGACATTTACATCACTAAAACCGGATTCCAAGGAATGTTGTGAGCTTGATCTAGACGGTGCTCTTGAGGTTGATCTGGAACGAGATCTCGATCTGGATCTGGAGCTTATAATTTCTTCTTGCTCACGCTCAATTTCGTCTTGAATTTTGGACAAGTTGTTGGTATCAAACTTAGGGAAGACTTTCGGACCTAACTCATTAACAACTTCGGTGACTTCAACTGACAAATATTCTCTAGTTTTCCTCAACTCATTCAAGTCGTTTGAAAATGGAGACAAGTTTATAACCAATGGCTTTAGAGACTTAAAGATATCCATACCAGTTTCTCCGATTTTGAATGCTGCGTATGTTGTTGAAGCTAATAAGCACCAGCAACCGCAGAACAATAAGAGTCGATATTCCATAAATTTCAATTGATTAGGAACAAGATTATATCTGAGGATAAGTGAAGTACCAATAACCGAATAAATCAAATATAATGCAGGTGTGATAACTAAAGCAATTAGAACTTTCCAAGAACCTAAAACATCTCTGGCCTTAATCTTAACAGAAGAGTTTGCTAAAGCTTGTTTCTGCTTTTGTTTTGAAATAACTTTGCAGGCAATGAAAACTGGGGCGAATAACACTGTCCCTGGTAAGCTGAGTATTGCTAGAACTATTAACTGTGAAAATCTGGTTACTAGTAAAATAAAGCTGGACAATAAGTTCTTAGAAGCACTTTCAACTTGATAATCTTTTAATCCTAAGTATTGAAGCTTCTTGTTGTAACGCATAACCGAATCCTTGAGGTGTTGAATTTTCGGATCATCTTTAAACTTACTGTAACCAACCAATAGATTTCTATTCATTTCAACCACCAAAGGCAAAGGGATTGGTTTTCTTGGGTATGAGTATAATCTACGAGCGGCTTGAATGACTTGTAAAGTTTCAAAATCAGGACTTTGAACAGTGACTGACTTTAATGAAGTTGTGATCTTTTCCATCAGATTGTCAACTTCTTTTCTGGAGTCACGTTTATACATTTGTCCATCTTTTTCAGTAACAATAATCGGAGCTCCAAATTCTAACACTGCTCTAGATCTGAATTTATGAGGGTGGAAGTAGTTCATGCCACAAGGAACAATACTGACTTCAGTGCCAGGATACTCTGCTGCTGTACCTAATGCCATAATACCAACACCAGGCTTCAAAGGTAATAGCTCAGTTCTATCATGAGACCCACCTTCGCTTGCAATGGCAATCAATCCACCTGCGTGTAAATGATCGAAAACACTTTTGAACAGATTACTGTTGTCGATTCTTTTGGCGGCTTTGTAGTTTGTGCCGTTAATTAACATTTCGATACCTTTGGATTTTTGAAAAGGTTTACTTAATTTAAATCTATGATCATCAATTACTTCACCAATTTTCGCATTACCCATACTATGAGGCAAACCAATTAAACCTTTGACTTCTAAATCTTTCGTGAAACTAGTTCCTTCCCCGATAATTGTCAATTCATCCTCAGGATAATTCTCGTACTTGATAGTACCTTTCTTGTTTTCCAGTAAGTCCTGCGCTCTCTCCACAGGAATAGCACCTGCCCATCTACTGACTGCACCAATAACTGTTCTTCTAAATGAAACGGCTGCTTCTATGAAAGAAACCCGTCTACCAGTCAGTTTATTAATTAGTAAGGTACTCAATGCAGCATCTAAGAATTGGTTGGCATGTGGGGCAATAACCACAATTGTGGGGCCTTGTGTTGGTATATTGAACGAACCTCTAGTGGAGACTTCTCTAAAGAAGATGTCGATAATGATGTTCAAAAACCAGATGAAGAATTCAAAGGATAAATCAAGTGCCATTTTTCGCTTGGTTGGATTCTAATATAATAAGTCAATAATGAACTTTGTTAATGAATTTTTCGGTTTCAAACGAAAGATTAGCCACAGGGTAGATAATCCAATATAGGGTCAGTGGAATGTATTGCTTGAGGTCCCTTGTTTCTTTGATCCCGATGTTCAAGTAGAAAGCAGTTTTTGGGTTGCTTTGATAAATATATATAACAATCAACTTAGACAGACGATTCACTCTGCGGCTGAGGCGAAACGAGGAGAAGACACGTGACATAATGTGGCGTATCAACATGTGCTGTGTGGCTGATGTTTTCCCACTGCGGTGCAAAAAATCGTCAGCCAGAATTCTCTCCATTCTCTCCTTGTCCCTTTCAGTCAACAGTCTCAACTGTGCCTACACTTATCAAGTTAAACGATAAATAAGAACAATTTCATGCTGTTATAGCAAGGCTGAATTGATATCGGCTCTTATCCTAACTTGAAACAATATCGCAGTAGTTTAACCGACCACTGGGGATCAGTATAGGCAGCTATTTTACTTCGGATCTCTTTCCATACAGCTGTTTTTTTCACTTCAAGGCACACCCCTTTCATATAAAGCTGGACAACAACAAGCATGCAATTGCCAACAATACCTGGGAATCCAGGAAGTAGTAAATCACTGCCGTACAGCCGATCCCTTTTCATGCTCATATTTCTATTCATAGTATCTTATGTTCTGGCATATGATAATGGAGCCCCTGATCCCAATCTTAATCTACAGACTATAAATAACCACAATCGACATAATCAACAAAGAAACAATAACGAATACCCATATGATAACGAATACTACTATGATGAAGAATACAACCACGAATATACAGACCAATATAGAAATGACGATCTCGATGAGGATGACGGTGTGATAGATAACAGTAAGCCCAACAGACAGGCATTTGATGATAATTCCTTAGTGGCTAGATCGCTAGACACTCTCAAAGTGACAAACTTACTACTCGCTTCAGATATAGAAGGCAACTTGCATGCATTAAACAGAAACACCGGCGAGTTGGTGTGGACATTAATGGGTAATGGTCCGTTGGTCTCCATTTGTTCAGATGAAGAAGAACTATTTGAATTCAAAGCCAACTCTACCACTGAAAACGCAGACAGTAGTCAGTCTTTCACGTTGACTTCTTTACTTGCATCTTCGTCTTATATCCCATCGAATGAAGACCAAACAAGCACGAGATCTAGTGGTCAATCCAAATCTAATAGCAACAACAACGTGAATAGTCGGATGTATACTCAAATGGCATGGATGATTGAACCTTTCGATGAAGGTTCGATTTATTATTTTACTCGCGAAGATGGGTTACAAAAACTACCCACATCAATCAAACAACTAATTCACAAGTCCCCATTCTCAATAGGTGAAGATTTCGTTTACACTGGTGTTAAAAAATCAGGTATTGTTAGAATAAATGCCAAGACTGGTAATTTAATAGACTCCTTCGGTTTTGAAGATTCTTTCCCAGATAACAAAAGCAATAAATTAGATGAATCTTGTCCAATTGATGAGCATGCAATCAACGAAGATAATGGAACGTCGCCAGTCATTTTATTGGGAAAGACTACCTATGAGTTAACGATCCACTCTAAAAATGCTACATCATGGAATATCACATATACATCATGGGGTCCGAACAATTTGCATTCAAATTTAATTGATCAAAATTTTGAATCAACCGATAATTTATACATTCAACCCTTCCATGATAACTCATTGTTGGCACTGGATGCTGAATCTAAATCTGTTAAATGGGTATCCTCGTTACCACATGTAACTGTTAATGTTTTCGATGTTTTTTTGGATAATGATGAGATTGATGATAACGAACAGTCAACTTTCATAGTACTACCGCATCCATTGAATAGAAAGCCCTTTAGTTCATCAATGTATGGATCGTCGAACTCCGACCAAATTTCTAATAATCATGGATTAACGTTTATTGAGAGAACTAAAGAAGGTTCATGGTTTGCAATGTCAGAGAGTAATTATCCATCTTTAGTGAAATCAGCTCCTTTAGCTAAGTACATTGCAAATGAAAGATGGAGAGCCCCCCCTGTTTTCAGAAATCCTGAGCTACTGGGCATCGCAATATCTGGAGTTCATGACCAATCATTGAAAAAGGGTAAGGAGCAACAAGATTTACTAAACGTTGGAGGCGGCAGTGGTACTAGTGCGGGATCAGATTTGAATATCTATGAGCCAGCTAGATTTCCAACTATAGTTCCAACAGGTATGCTAGACGATGATCCAAGATATCGAGACCAGCGATCTAAGAGTCATCATCATTACCAACAGCAACAACAGCGTCGTGGTAGATATAAAAGCAGAAATGCTAGCAATAATGAAAATAGATTAGGATTACCGCCTAGTGACTATTTAGCAATAGATCCACCAAATTCTAGGCCAACTTCAACACACAAAGTAGCACCGTTGACAATGTTAATTTATAGGGCTTTTGAGAATGTTTTGGTTACCGTTATAGGTATTTTAATAATTGCGGTGCTATCAAGATTTGGTTTGTTACCACCATTGACCCAAATTCTTTCCAAATTTGGGCTATTCAAAAGGACACAGAGCGCTGTTGAATTAGTTGATCTGTTAATGAAGGATGATGTCATTGAATTAGAGAAAAGCTTTGATCTTATCAAAAGAGAAAGATTTGGAGAAGGCCTTGGTAAAGATTTTGATGAAAGCGCTGCTGATGGATCCGAAATAATCAACACGGACGAAGATTTTGAGGAGGATGCCGGTATTGATGATAATAAGTCAGTCACTACAATAAGCGCTAAGAAACAAGTTCAGATTGATGAATCACCGGAGATTATCAACCCAAGTAGTACGTTGACCGTTGAAGATGATATAAGTAAATTGAAAGAGGATGATTCGCTACCAGCAAGCCCATTGACCCCCAAGAAGCGCAAGCGTGGCTCAAGAGGTGGTAAAAAGAATAAAAAGAAGGAATCCATATCAAACGTGGATGATATCGTTGATCTTCCAAGTAGCGAGTTGGCAACTTCAAACGGCAGTAGCAGCACTATATCAACTACTGTGTTGAATAGCAGTATGACAATTTCCAACGAAATTTTAGGTTATGGTTCACACGGCACCATTGTCTTCAAAGGAAGCTTTGAAAATCGTCCTGTTGCGGTTAAAAGAATGCTAATCGATTTTTACGATGTCGCATCTCATGAAATCAATTTACTTCAAGAATCGGATGATCATCCTAATGTCGTTAGATACTTCTGTTCTCAGCAATCCAACAGATTTTTGTTTATTGCTTTAGAGTTATGTGGAGCTTCGTTGGAAGATGTTATTGAATGTAAGAATGCTATCGGATTAGAAATCAACAAGAAAATGAATAAAGTTGATGTCATCAAACAGATTGCCAACGGACTAAACCATTTACACAGCTTAAACATCGTCCATCGTGATATCAAGCCTCAGAATATATTAGTGGTTCCACCAAAGTTCAACAACAAGGATGACAGCTCGATCAGATTATTGATTTCTGATTTTGGCTTGTGTAAGAAATTGGAAAATGATCAATCATCCTTCCGCGCTACTACTGCACAGGCTGCTGGTACGTCAGGCTGGAGAGCACCTGAGTTGCTTCTTGATGATATCAGTGATTCTAACTCGATTATTTCAGAATCTAACCATACTTCATCTTCGTCAACTACTTCCACTGGTGAGACAGTCAATTCTAGCAATAGAAGATTAACTAGATCAATTGACATCTTTAGTTTGGGTTGTGTCTTTTACTACATTCTATCCAACGGTTATCATCCATTTGGCGATAGATATTTGAGAGAAGGTAACATTATCAAAAATGACTATAACTTAGACCTATTAGATAACCAGAAGGATTGCTTCGAATCCAAGGATTTAATATCTTCAATGATTTCAATGGATCCAAAAGACAGGCCGGCCATGATTCAAATTTTAAAGCATCCATATTTTTGGAGTGTTGAAAAGAAGTTGGATTTCTTATTGAAAGTTTCAGATAGGTTTGAAATTGAACGTCGTGATCCGCCATCCAATTTACTTTTGACTTTGGAGTCGTTCTCCTTTGAGATATTAGGCGAGGATGGTTGGTTTGGTAAATTTGATGAATTGTTTATGGATAATTTGGGAAAATATAGAAAATACAACAATAACAAATTAATGGATTTACTTAGGGCAATGAGAAACAAATATCATCATTATCAAGATTTACCAGATGATCTGCTTACTCAAATGAGTCCTTTACCTAGGGGATTTTATTTTTACTTTATGGATAAGTTCCCAAATATGTTGTTGGTGATTTATCAAATGGTTGAAAAGCATTTAAAGGAGGATGAAAGTTTTAAATCTATTTTTTGAGGAATAATTCATGGTTCGAGTCACTTAACATATATACAAATATATATATATATATACGCATAATGATGATTTTTGTTTAATACGATTAAGGAATAGATTAATTGAATCTGTCAAATGAAAAACGCCTTTTCTCTACTTGTAATCGGTGTGTAGGATAGAGATGCAATTGATCCTTCTTATCAAGGGTCCTTAGCACTAACGACTAACGACGCGTCAATCAATTGGGGACCCGCCACAGTAGTTAATTTAATTGGTCTATGATTGCTGGTTGGGCTTGAAGGGATCACTTCTCCTCTATTACAAAGCGGCGCTGAGCTTCCATGCGTCCTCCGCCATACAAATCAACACCTCGCTCCAATTTTCTAGAAGTCATCGTTTCTTTTGCCGCGATGACGATGCTGCTTCATTTTCCTTCTACAAGCAACATTGTTGTTTTGTGCTTCCATTAGGTTGTTGCGATGTGTACAAAATGCCTGATAGAGAGAAACTTTTCCCCATTCCATACAACCATCCATACATCCATCCATACATCCAACCATCCATTTTCATCTCTCTGGTTAGAAATAACCTCCCCTCCGATACCATTACGTATCGAAATTCACCAATTCATTAATCTTGTTTTACATTCTTTTTGTTTTGTCCCTATCGCCAACTCGAATCATATCAGGACGCCCCGCTGATTCATATAATCAATAATAGTTTTTGTTTTGATTAGCCGCTGATTGCATCTTTCCAAACCATCAAAGGATATATATAAACGAGCAATCTAACGAATCCTATTTCACACACTCACTCACGCAAATACAGTCAACATCTCAACATCACAATCATAATAAATACACGCATCTCATAATCCCACAATCGCCAATCAGAATGTCGACATCATTTGAATTCACAATATTGGGTTGTTCAGGAGGTCCAATCTGTGGTAAAACCTGTTCGTTTCTATTAAAACCAATTGACATCAGTTTTCAAGACATAATCACCGATACTAAACTATATAAGAACTGCATGCTGGCGTTGGATGCAGGGACTGGATTGACCTCATTATTGGACATTTTAAACGATTGTGAAAATAGTGAATTTATTACAGCTAATTATCTATTGAACTTATACAAAAAGTCCAAAACCAGTTCTATTGGGTTTAAGAATTATACACATTCAAATCAAGATATAATTGCATGGCCCTTCACAAAAGATTTCTTGAAAAGTTTCAAGAACCATACAAACTTACAAGTATCTTTGAAAATACTGAATTCTATTTCAGGTTACCTAATAACGCATTCTCATTTTGACCATATACTTGGATTGATCATCAATTCACCAGTTTTAATAAATGAATCGAATAGCGAAAGTGGAAAGCTTTCGATATACGGATTATCGCAAACGGTCCAAAGTTTCAAAGATCATGTTTTCAATGGAACTATTTGGCCGAATTTAATGGCTTTTATGGATTTCAAGGAGTTAAATCCAACGACGAATATAACACAAGGCAACATTGTAACGGTTAATGATTTTTATAATGTTGAGACATTTGAATTAAGCCATGGTAGTGAATTAATAAAGTCGTCATGTTTTTTAGTGACGGATGTTGCAAAGGATAGAAATTTGTTGGTTTTTGGAGACGTTGAATCTGATTTGATATCAGGCAAGTCTTTAAACATGATTATTTGGGAAAGAGTGTCAGACTTGATAATTGGCCAACGTTTAAGTGGGATTGTCATCGAATGCAGTTCGATTGATAAACCAATTGATGTAAACTTATTCGGTCACATGACTCCATCGCATTTGATTTATGAGTTTTTGAAACTCAGAAAGTGTTGTATTGATAAATACAACAAAAACAACAAGAGCTATAAAGACAACAGCGGTATAGCTCACGATGATGATTATTACAAAGGTTTCAAGTATCAGCCTTTGAGTCAGTTGAAAATTATCATTATTCACGTTAAGGAAAGGTTGGATATGGATTCAGCTGATGATCCAAGAATGTTGGTTTTGAACCAATTGAATGAATTGAACCAAGTTCATCGGTTGGGGATTTGTTTTACTATTGGGTTACCAGGTTTGAGCTATGTTTTATAGGGGGAAATATATAAATACGTAGCTATTCTCAGTGCTTTAAATATAATGATTGAAAGGAAAAATTCGAAATTTTGACTAAACTATAGTGCAGTATTTTCATTTATTAACTATAAGAACATAAAAAAACGGAGGGGACAATGTAATTAATAAAAGATGAGAGAAACGAGCAAAAACAAAATCATAGTTGTGGCATACCATAACCTCTAATATGTTTAGCAAATTCCCATTTCATATCCTCACACTTCAAGTTTGTTAAAAATTCAACTTCTTTAGTGGATTTATTTATAATGGTCATTGAATATTTATCAGAAGATCTAGCGTCTCTATAGAATAAAATCTTCATACAGTCTCTCACTAATTGAACAGCATCCTCTTTGTTTAATTTAGCCACATCAGATTCACTGTCAACTTTCTGTCTTAATAATGGGATTGCCAAATGAGCACCGAAACCGGTTGCTAAAGTTGGAGAACAATATGAAACACCCAACAAATCAACGTATTTCAAAAATAATTCATTGGAGGAATCAAAACCACCAACTATACAAGAGTTCCATAATGGATCCATCTTGGATCTTCTATTGTATAAAACTCTGTTTAGGTATTCATGGATATGGCAAGCTTTCAATTTTTCTTGAGCTGTATCTTCATCTTCCTCTTCATCGTATGCATCATCAATTTCTAAATCGTCCAAGATTCTTTTCAAGTGTTGTAAATCTGAAATATCACCTGATATACCAACAATGGTTTCTTTACCAACTTTAACCAATCTTTCCATATCGTTTAGTTTCATTAGAGAACCATACGAAGCCATGTTATCAGCAGCTATGATGATACCATCGTTGTATTTGATTGCAATGACAGAAGTACCAGTCATCATTGGTTGCTGGGTGTTCATTATTGGGAAATCTGACTTGTTGTTGATCATTGATTTGTTTACATTCGAAGCATTTGATATGTTGTAGTTGTAAGAACCGTAGGTGGCATCGTTTGGCCTACCCCAATGGAATGGATCGTGATTCATCTTTTATGTGTTTTAATGTAGTATATGATAATGAGTGAATGTGAATATCAATGAGTATATGTATATATCTAAAGATGGTTATCAATTACAATGTTTATCAATACAGGAGAAACTAAAGGGGGGTTTTCTTGATCCAATTGGTCAACTGTTCATTGATTCATTTGTTCATTGTTTCAACTGATATCTCACTAAATGAGTGGCAAATAATTTCCACAGGTTGTTTTTCTTTGTTTGTTGGAGAGAGAAAAGGAAAGTTGAAGTTTTGGTGAATGAATGATTACCTCATAGATAACGTAATCTAATAATCAGATAAGGGATACTTCTCCCCTTGGTTAATTTCAATTCCGAGTCGCACTTCTCTTTTTCTCTTTCAAATTTATTTGGTTTCCTTCCGTTGAATTCAATTTGAGATCCCATTGCTTTAGAATAACAGAGCCTGTCTATTGTCTGTCTATATTACATTCTACACTTCATACTCTATACTCTAATTTCCTTACTACTCATATCATATATATATACGCATATCCATACACACACATACAAGATGAGATCATCCTTATCAATGCTGGCAAAACACATCCCAATGATAAAGTTTGTTGGTGGCCCTCACTCATTTTCTAGTAAGTACTCTCCTCTGCTTATTACATTTATTCATCTCACCATTCACAACTAATATACTAACAAATTTATTCATGTAGAACACGCTGCTGGTGCCCATGCTTGCTCAAACGGTGTTTTACCGACCAAAGTTGCCCCTTCCTCTTCTTCCTCTTCATTCACATCAAGCAGTTACATCCCAAACGTTGCCTTTGAGTCAAGAAATATACTCTCCAAGAGATTCAGATATGCTCCAATTGAGGAATTAGAGATCGAGGATGTTAATACCGGTGGTGCTGAAAAGACCTGGTAGTTATCCACCCCACCTGTCTGTTTTATTCAAAATTTTATTATGATATTTATTATTCTTATATAATAATTGGTTGGCTTTGTGGGGATGATGCTTATGGTGGTGGTGATTTCCTGAAGTGCCTGGTTAACTGATCCTTGGTCATGGTACTGTGACCCATTACTACTACTACTACTACTACTACTTCTACTTCCCATGACACTCTTCCCTTTATATACACACACCTTCTTCTGTATACTTTAACCATTACAACTATACTTCAACCCGTCTACTCCTTACTGCGTTAACTCTCTTATACACCAGTAAAATTGTCCTGCACACGCCCAACCTCGAAACCAAAAATATTTCAAATTAAAACACGTACTTTCTCTACTCAAAGCTGGACTTTGTATAACGTTGATTTACAAAGCATTTTTCTGATCTATCGACCGATCCTTATATACCTTCTTGTTGCTTTTTCCACCCTCTACATACTCATCTATCATTATCAATTCCATAGTATAACCCTTCGATAATGTCACAATCAAGGTATGAATACGACGAGAACTCAGAGACGTGGCCTTTCTTCCTCCTAACTGGTATCCTAGTCCCCTTAATACCAACAACTGTCTCAACCTTATTAACCAGTCTGTCCGTCTCATCACCTTCTCCTAAACCGACAAATGCAACAGCAACAAAAAAAGAATCAAGTTGGTTTAAACCGTACAATTCAAAGCAATTGACAAAATACAAAAATTCAATTCAAAAAAGTAAACTATTCACAGTGAAAAATTTCTTTATCCTTGCTGGATGGGCATTAGTCATTTTATTAACCATCAAATTACAATCAATTGATGTTCCAATCAGCGAAACAAACTTTAACCCATGGTCAATTTTAGGTATTGATGAATTGGCTGATGAAAAAACGATTAAAAGTGCCTACAGAAAACTGTCCGTCAAGTTCCATCCCGACAAAGTTAACAAGCAGTTGATGAATCAAACTCAAATTGATGAAGTTGATTCTATTTACGTTTTAATCAACAAGGCTTATAAATCATTAACTGATGAAGCCGTCAAAGAAAATTTCTTGAAATTCGGTAACCCTGATGGACCAGCTGATATCAAACATGGTATTGCGTTACCTAAATTCTTAATCGACAAAGGTACAAATTCTTTAATTTTCGTCACTATTTATATCCTGTTGATTGCCATCATCTTACCATTTGTTGTTAGTAATTGGTGGAACGGTGTTAAATCATACACTAAATTCGGTCTACACGTTAAAACTGCAGAGTTGTTTTTTGACAATTTGATTAATTACAACCCAGCAAAATACTATTCGGTGCAAACCATTTTATCACAATTGAGCCATTGTCAAGAATTACGATTGATTGATAGATCATTAACACCTGAAAAAATCTTAGATTTGCTAAAATGTCACATCAACAGAACTCCATTGACAAACCAAAAAGATGAATTATTACAGTATAAGATTGTTTCAATTGTGCCAAATTTAATCGTTGGTTATATTGATATTGCATCAATTTTCAGAAATACTGAATTTGTTTTAAAACTTGTTGATTGTAATAGATGTATCATTCAAGCTTTGAATATTGAGTCTGGTTCAAAAGCTAACAAATTCAAGGATATTTTGCAGTTACCAGGTGTTTCAGTCGATACTTTAGACACTGAACAACCAATATATACTATTGGTAAGTTATTGAAATCGCCAACCGAAGAACCATCCAAATTCTTAAAAACCGGTTCAAATACTTCAGACCTGTTGAAATACGCCTCTCAAATCCCAATCATTGAACCAATTGAAACCAGCTTTAAAGTTCCAGGTGAATCTTACATACCAATAGAGTCAACGGTTTTCGTGAGTTTAAAGTTTTTGATTAAATCGTACTCTCATAAATCCAAACCCGAGATAAACAAACTATCAAAATCAGTCATTGATACCCAATTGAATGAAGTAGAAACGATTGAAAGTTTGAAAAACCCATTGAAGATAGTCGAGGATCAACCAGCATTGAAATTAAACACAGACTACCCACCACCATACTTCCCTAACCCTAACTACTTCCAAAGTTCCAAAAATATTGGATGGTTAGTGCTATTGTCCAGCCAAAAGGATAATAAATTGATCGAATTACCGCAGTTCATAACAAACGTTGATTTATCAAACTTGAATCTATCGCTTGAGGAATATCTAAAATCAGATGCGGTTGTGTCAACTTTCAAATTCCAATTGAGCGCTCCAAGTCCTAAGGAAAAGGGTAGTTATCAATTTAAGTTGATTTTAAGAAACTTGTGCTACTTCGGTAATGACCTAGAAATCCCAATCACAATGAACGTTGAAGATCAAGAGCCTGAAAAACACGCTGGAGAAGATGACGTTTATGGAATTGAAGACCCTGATGAAGATTCATTAGCTGGTGCTCTGGCTCAACTAAGAGGGGAGTCAGTGAAGAAGATTGAGAATGAATATGAAAGCTCTGACGATGAGGATGATGAAGACAAAGAATTGAGCGATTGGAGTGATATCGATACTGATACTGATGTTGAAGAGTGATTATCTGTACTTATGTTTATACATTTATATATATACATATACATACATGAATGACACTGCTGTGCGTTTTTGTCGTTTTAATTTTGTCTATTTGTATTTTTTTCAATTTAACTAATTAAGTAATTCATTTTTATCCGAAGTATAAGAAAGCGCAAAGTATATAAAAGCTATGGAACAGGTGTGCTGGGTGTAACACTCCTTGGTGTGGCAGTACCGCCTTTTCTCAATATCCTATTAGCGTATTCAATTAACTGTCCATTACCTTCCAAACTAACGAAAAATTTCCTTCTTAGCCTATCTTTCCAAATAATGATATCAATTTCCTCCCCATAATTCAACAACTTTTCAAATTCTAAATCATTTGTAAAGTCCTTGTATAAGTATCCTTTGAAGGATTGGATTCTGTCTAATTCCAATTGCCAGAGCTTGATCTGATCAACAACCGTTGGAGGCAAGATTTCGAGATTTAGATCTGAAATACCATTGCTGTTGCCGGATGAAGAGGCGTCATTGTTGGTGTTGTTTGGGTTCACCGATTGTTCGTATTCGATTTTCTTTTGTAATTTATCTTCAGCTAGTTTGTGCATGTACGGATCAGCGTGTGATTCCAAGTAGTTGATGATTTGCGTTGATGTTATACCGTTCATTAAGGCATTTCTGATAGATTCTCTGGTTAATGTTCCTGTCACCATGTTTGTGAATCTCGCTTTTAGATTAACGAATAGGTTTAAGATGGCGATTTGTAATGGTGATGAGGTATAGCAATAGATCTTGAAATTCGTTTCAATAATTATGGATCCTTGGGTTGATACAGTTGTTGTTGCCGCTTCTGTCGCTGCTGCAGTTGCAGAATTAATCTCGGCTTCTTTATTGCTGTTTGCATTGGAAATCTCTTGGTCCATCGCCACAGATGGTGTTTTGAAGTTGCAATGTTCTGAGGTCAATGTTGTTGATAACCTAGTCGGATAGAAAAATTTCTTCGATGATTCAACAGGGTAGTAAATTAAACCATAGTCGATCAAATCCTCCAACATGATCATCTGGGTATCACTTAACATTTCAATGGGATAACCTTCTCCCAACTCCAAAGAACCCAACATGAAAATAAAGTTTAAAACATCAACAGGGTTCATCATTAACTTTTCAGACATTTTTAAATACTGTAGCAACAACGTCCATATCTGTGAATTGATATCCTGTAATAAGAATTGAAACCCATTTTTGGTGATAAGTAAAGTTTTCAACAAATCGTTGTTTATCTTTTTGTTTATGAAATCGCTCTTATCTGAGCCTTCATAATCCATATCGTAGTCGTCAATCATTAAATCCTCTCTCTTTTTTCTATCATTCGGTAATTCCATTAATCCACTGTATCGTAGCAATGTCAAAACACCAACAGATGGTAAAGATTTGATTTCAGAACCAACCATAAAATGCAAGATGTTTTCCCATTTGGATAAGCAATATGAATCCAAAAAGTCAATAGTGATACTTCCTCTATCATCATCGTCAAACAATGAGTTCAACTTATCCGACTTTTCTTCGGTGGTTAAGGAACCGTCTTCGTCATTGACTATATCTTCTTTACTGATAGCTTCAATTGGTTCAGATTCACTTTTCTTTGAGCCAGTCAAAGCATTTCTGAAACTTTGTCGGAAAATTGGATTCAATTGAACAAATGGGATCATTGTAGGTTGGCCTGTTGTCGGATGCACCACCTGTTTTCTCAAATCTTTCAATAAATTTAAAGATTTCAATCTCTTGATACAATCATTTTGATATATTTTGTTTGGATTTTTGAAGTTGTGCACAGATGATGTATGATAATTGCTGGATTCTCCACTTGGCATTTTAATCCATCTGTTTAGGTCAGAATATGGGATTGATGTTTCTTGAAAAAGTAAGGTCATTATGTAGAATTTGGCAAGTGATGGGAGCAATCTGAAAATAGCTAAACATGTCTCTGGAGACTTGTAGAGTTGAGAGTGAACAGTCTCTGGCAAATTGTCCAAGTACTCATTGATAGTAGATTTGAACAGATCAGCGGAACTTGAAGACATTGTTCTTTAAAAATGCTCCGCCGTATATTGTTACTTTATTCTGAGTAATCAAGAACAACTTTCCTATAGATCATATCATCAAGGATATAATACCATACCATATTCACACTTACTTACTTTGAAGAGTTCTTGTGTTAAAAGGTGAGGAAAGAGTCGTGTGCGTTTCCCAATTCTAAAGGCCCAATTTTTTTTCGAATTTTTTTGATTCTGAGAAATCAAAGGACCGATTTATAAGCCGGTCCTCTGTTTAAGAAGAGGTCTTGTTGATTTAGAATTGAAAGAATAGGAAACAGTCTATCAATTCAGGCAACATGGGAAAAAGAAAGCATAGTCGTTCTTTATTGAAAGAACCCCACGTGAAAATGGAAGACGAGTCTTTCAATGACTTGCTACAACCGACATACAAAGGTAAATCATTGACAGATCCAATCAATACAGCCCAAGATAAATGGAACCTTCTACCTGCTTTCCTGAAAGTTAAAGGTTTAGTTAAACAGCATTTGGATTCCTTCAACTATTTTGTTGATACTGACTTAAAGAAAATTATTCAAGCCAACCAAAAAGTCTTGTCCGATGTTGACCCCGAATTCTACTTAAAGTACCTGGATATCAGAGTTGGTTATAAAAGTACTGGTGACCCTAAGAAGATTGAAGTCTTATTACCTCCCCATGAATGTAGACTAAGAGATTTGACATATAGTGCTCCAATCTATGTTGATGTTGAATATACAAGAGGTAGAAAAATTATTATTCATAGAGATCTAGAAATTGGTAGAATGCCAATCATGTTGAGATCAAACAAATGTATTTTAAACAATAGAAACGAAAGTGAAATGGCATATTTAAACGAATGTCCTTTAGATCCTGGTGGATATTTTATTGTCAATGGTACCGAAAAAGTCATTTTGGTTCAAGAACAGTTAAGTAAGAATAGAATTATTGTGGAAGCTGATGAAAAAAAACAAATTGTTCAAGCTTCAGTTACTTCCTCTACACATGAAAGAAAGTCTAAAACTTACGTTGTCACCAAGAATGATAAGATTTACTTGAAGCATAACTCTATCAGTGAAGAAATCCCAATTGTTGTTGTTCTCAAGGCAGCTGGTATCATCTCCGATCTAGAAATTATTCATATGGTTTGTGGTGATGATTCTGTTTATCAAGATTTATTTGCTGTCAATTTTGAAGAAGCTGCCAAGCTAGGTATTTACTCCCAAAAGGAGGCTTTGGAATTCATTGGTAGAAAGGTTAAGACTATCAGAAGAATGAATGCTCCAAAGTTAACTATTTTGCAAGAAGGTATCGAAGCAGTCGCCACCACTGTTATTGCACATATCACTGTGGAAGATTTGAACTTCCGTGAAAAGGCTTTGTATGTTGCCATGATGACCAGAAGGGTTGTTATGGCTATGCACAATTCAAAATTGGTCGATGATAGAGATTATGTTGGTAATAAACGTTTAGAATTGGCTGGTCAATTAATGTCTTTGTTATTTGAAGATTTATTCAAGAAGTTCAATAATGACTTCAAAGCCAACTTGGATAAGATTTTGAAGAAACCGAGTAGAGCAAGCGAGTTTGATGCTTTATTGCATATCAATATTCACTCCAATAACATCACTACTGGTTTGAATAGATCTATTTCAACAGGTAATTGGTCCCTAAAGAGATTCAAGATGGAAAGGGCTGGTGTTACTCACGTTTTAAGTAGATTGTCATACATCTCTGCATTGGGTATGATGACAAGAATTTCATCACAATTCGAAAAATCTAGAAAAGTCTCAGGTCCAAGAGCTTTACAACCTTCACAATTCGGTATGCTATGTACATCTGATACACCAGAAGGTGAGGCCTGTGGTTTGGTTAAAAATTTAGCTTTAATGACGCATATTACTACCGATGACGAAGAAGACCCAATCAGAAAATTATGTTACATTTTGGGCGCTGAAGATATCATGATTGCCGATTCTGCTACTCTACATACACACGGTACTTTTGGTGTTTATTTGAACGGTACATTAATCGGTACCACAAGATATCCAACTGCATTTGTTTCTAAATTCAGAGTTTTAAGAAGATCTGGTAAGGTTTCTGTGTTCGTTTCTATTTATACGAACGTTCATCATTCAGCTGTCCATATTGCCGCTGATGGTGGTCGTATTTGTAGACCATTGATTATCGTCAAAGATGGTAAATCTATGGTTCAAGCTCACCATCTACAAAAGCTAAAAGACGGTGAATGGGAATTTGATGATTTCCTAACAAATGGATTAGTTGAGTATTTGGATGTTAATGAAGAAAATGACTCCTTGATTGCATTATACGAACCTGATATTACCAAGAGTACTACTCATTTAGAAGTTGAAACTTTTACATTATTGGGAGCTGTTGCAGGTTTAATTCCATATCCACACCATAACCAATCTCCAAGAAACACTTATCAATGTGCGATGGGTAAGCAAGCAATTGGTGCAATTGCTTATAATCAGTTCAGAAGAATTGACACCTTGTTATACTTGATGTGTTACCCACAACAACCAATGGTTAAGACGAAGACAATTGAATTAATCGACTACGATAAGTTACCAGCTGGTCAAAACGCAACTGTTGCTGTTATGTCATACTCTGGTTACGATATTGAGGATGCTTTAGTGTTAAATAAAGCTTCTATCGATAGAGGCTTCGGTAGATGCCAAACATTAAGAAAGAACACCACTGTCTTGAAAAGATATCCAAACCACTCAAAGGATATTGTTGCTGGTATGAGAGTTGATGAAAATGGTGTACCAATTTTCCAGCATGGTGCATTAGGTCCCGATGGGTTAGGTGAAGTTGGTATGAGAATTCAAAGTGGTCAAAGCTATATCAACAAGTGTGTTCCAACAAACGCATCGGAATCCGTCGTTGGAGGCCAACCAACAATCAACCAACAGCAACAACATAGAGAAACTCCAATGGTTTACAGGGGCCCAGAGCCAAGTTATGTCGATCAAGTTATGATGTCTGTTAGTGATAACGATCAAGCATTGATCAAGGTGCTATTGAGACAAACAAGAAGACCAGAATTGGGTGATAAGTTCTCATCTAGACACGGTCAAAAGGGTGTTTGTGGTATTATTGTCCAACAAGAGGATATGCCATTTAATGACGAAGGAATTTGCCCGGATATAATTATGAATCCACACGGTTTCCCATCCCGTATGACTGTTGGTAAGATGTTAGAACTAGTCTCTGGTAAGGCCGGTGTTTTGGATGGTTCACTACAATACGGTACTTGTTTTGGTGGTTCTAAATTAGAAGACATGTCTAAGATTTTAGTTGACAAAGGTTTCAACTACAGTGGTAAAGATATGCTGTATTCCGGTATCACTGGTGAAGCTTTACAAGCCTACATCTTTTTTGGTCCTATTTACTATCAAAAATTAAAGCATATGGTTTTAGATAAGATGCATGCAAGAGCCAGGGGACCAAGGGCAGTTTTAACGAGACAGCCAACGGAAGGTAGATCAAGAGACGGTGGTTTGAGATTGGGGGAAATGGAGAGAGATTGTGTTATTGCATACGGTGCTTCACAATTATTGCTAGAAAGATTGATGTTGAGTTCAGATGCGTTTGATGTTGATGTTTGTAACGGGTGTGGTTTGATGGGTTATAACGGTTGGTGTCCATCTTGTAAGTCAAGTGAAAAGATCATCAAGATGACCATTCCGTACGCTGCTAAGTTATTGTTCCAAGAATTGATCTCGATGAATATTGCTCCAAGATTAAAGTTGAGCGATGTCTTTTGAAGCAGTTGTTGCAATTTTTACCTATTTATCATTTTGTTGTTGTTTACTTTTGTATAATATATTATTAGTTTAGTTTATAAATTTTGTTTCTTTTGTTAATAGTTAGCTGAATTCTGTAAAAGCTTATAATCATCGATCGAGTGCATTAGCGCGATATTAGAATAAAGACTGGGGGGGTATACATGGATATAAATCATAAAGGTTAAAGGCACAAAGCAAAAAAAGGGGTAACAATACACAAAAGGCATTCATTTAGTTAGTCTTCCAAAAACCAAATCGTAATCAAGGTTCAATTGTTTATATAACTCTTCCATTGTAAATTCGTCATCATAGGGGTTTTCTTCATTTTCATCTTCGTTCCCATATTCACCATTTTCAATCTTTTCACTTAACTTTTCAATCTCCTTTTTCCTTTCTAGAACTTGTAGCTTGTCATACTTATCTAGGTTTTCAAACTCTTCTGACTCAATGTAATCCAATAACTCGTACAATAAATTCTGATCAAATTCATATTTCAGCTTCTTCAACTTTTGTTTCTTTCTATACTCTTCAATCCCACCAATTTTGTTAATCTTTGAGCGTGCTTCATTCAACAAATAATTTGACGCCTTTTCAGCAATATCATTCCATTTGTCTATCAAATTTCTCAACTTTTCTTCGTCGTTATTAGTCTTGTAATTTTTAACTCTTTTCAAATTCTCAACTTTGTTTTGTAACGTCCTCAGTTCTTTATCCAATTTCACATTTTCCGTACCTTCTTCGTCGTTACTATTCTTGATTTGATTTAGTCTGTGCTGAATTGGTGTTATTTTACGTGGTTTCACAATAGGAGAAGAGAAATTTCTCACTGCAAGAGGAGAATTGTGTCTGTGCATGTCCAATGGCGTCATCACATTTGGCGTGGTTGATGATGACATTGGACCTTCATTTGGGGATAATTTTGGTATGGGAGATTCAGTAATCGATGGAATTCTGGTACGTGCTGGAGTCGAAAAATTTCTTGATTTCCCTGGTGTTGAAGGGGAAATGCATGGCTTTTTGCTTGATTCCTCCTTGTTAGAAATAGGAGTATCGAATTCAAACTCTTGTTCTCGATCCTTGGCTTTTGTTCTCTTCTTTGGTATTATTAATTTAGTTGTTAAGCTTGGTAAACTTGTAGGTTCGTGTAACTTTTCTGGTGCAGGTAGTATATGCCCGTATAGAGCCTCCTGTTCGCTGATAATTGAGCTGTTGTTCACGGAAGAGTTGCTCAAATCTAGTAGCGATGAATCAACCGTACTGTTGATGGAGGTATCAGCGGCAGCTAAAATAGGAGAATCGACATATCCATCATTCTCATTCATATTCGCACAAAATTGATTGTTGATATTTATTTCTGTTTTATTAGGTATGCTATCTCGACAGGAGCATTTAAGCCCTTTGATTCAAATAAAAGGGATAGTTTGGAGTTCAAAGAAAGATGATCATTTCGTTTGAAAATGGGGCCCTCCAAAAAAAAAAAACAACAAGGGACGCGTCGCGTCGATTCTGTTGAGATTATCTGCGCTTGCGTCGATTTTGGTCTGTTTTTCCGAACCTCTGAAACTGGGACGATTTGAAAAAAGTTTTTTTTTTTTTTAAGAGTAATTTTCTTTTCCTTTAGTGAATTGTTTAATATATCAATGGTTAGCATTTTATATTGCAGCCCGAATCTGTATAAGTGCAGGCTTTGGATTCGTATTTCATATTTAGAGGTCAAGTCTACAAGTATTACCTAAAATATGGCTAAAGCAACCAAGCAGACCAAGAAGTTTCAAGCGAAACATTTGAAGCACACCATTGAGCAAAGAAAAAAGGTTCAACAGCACAATAAAAAATATAACAAAAAGAAGTCTCCATATTCTGTAAAACAAGATGATTCAACTGAGAAGAAAAGCAATGAAATTTTTGAAGATATGGATGTTGAAGAGTTCTTTGAAGGTGGATTTGAAGTCCCAAAAGAAACTAAAGCAATAAAGAAGGCTAAGAAAGCCAAGGAAGATGCTGAATCTGAAGATGACGAATCTGAAGCTGAAGAAAATGCAAAACAAGAACAACCTGCTGCTGAAGATGAAGAACAGTCCAGTTCTGAGGATGAAACTGATTTGCATGGCCAAGATTTACAACAGTTAGCTAAGGATGATCCAGAATTTTACCAATATTTACAGGAAAACGATAAAGATTTATTAGATTTCAAGCCGATGGATCCATTGGATGCCATTAGCGATTCCGAAGACGAAGAGGAAGGAAGTGCTGAACAAGGAAAAGAGAAAGAAGATGTTGAAGAATCTTCTGAGGCTACTGAAGTTACTATGACGCTAGTGAAACAGTGGGACGAAAACTTAAAATCAAATAAGCCAACTATTAAAACATTGAAAAGTGTGGTTATCGCATTCAAATCAGCAGTTAATATGGATTCTGGTGAAACTTATAGATATTCGGTGACAGATGAGAAAGTTTTCAACCACTTAATGCTTTTAACATTGAACAGATTCCCATTGGCTATTCAAAAATTGACTCCATATAAGACATCCTCAAACGGAGTTAGATCTTTACAGACAAACAATAACAAAAAGATTTCACAAATTACCACTATTTTAAAGACACATGCAGGCTCATTGATTATTTTATTGAATGATATTACAAACACGGAAACTGCTGCTTTGATCTTAAAGTCTGTTCAAGAATTATTACCCTTCTATGTTTCATTAAGAAAACTATTAAAAGAAATCATCAATGCTATTGTTAATGTTTGGAGTTCAACTAAGGAAGTTGAGACTCAAATTGCAGCTTTTGCTTTCTTGAACAACTCTTGTAGAGAATACCCAAAGGCTATTCTAGAACTAGTTTTGAAAACAACGTATTCAAGTTTCATCAAAAGATGTAGACAAACCAATATTCACACTATGCCAATGATTAACTTCCAGAAAAACTCTGCTGTTGAATTGTTTGGTTTAGATGAAACGTTGGGATACCAAATCGGTTTCGAGTATGTTAGACAATTAGCCATCCATTTAAGAAATAGTGTTAACAATCCAACTAAAGACAGTCACAAAGCCATTTACAACTGGCAATATTGCCACTCCCTTGATTTCTGGTCAAGAATGTTGTCTGCTCAATGTAACCCTGAAAAAGAGGTCTCAAAGAAAAAGGAAAGCCCATTAAGACAATTGATCTATCCGTTGGTTCAAGTTACTTTAGGTGCTATTAGATTGATCCCAACTGCTCAGTTTTTCCCATTAAGATTCTACTTAATCAGATCATTAATCAGACTATCTCAAAATACAGGTGTTTACATTCCATTATTCCCATTGTTGACTGAAATCTTGAATTCAACCGCCATCACTAGAAGTCCAAAGCAATCTAATTTACAAGCTGTTGATTTCGATCACGTTATTAAAGTTAACCACGCTTACTTAAATACCAAAACTTATCAAGATGGTTTATGTGAACAATTTTTAGATTTAACATCTGAGTTCTTTGTGCTATACTGCAAGAGCATTGCATTCCCTGAGTTAATCACTCCAGGTGTTATTTATTTGAGAAGATACATTAAGAAAGTTAAGAATGTTAAGTTCAGTAAGCAATTGAGTACTTTAGTTGAAAAATTAAATGCGAATGCTAAATTCATCGAATCAGAGAGAGCAACTGTTGCATACGGTCCAAGTAATAAAACTGAAGTCAACAAATTCTTACAAAATTTACCTTGGGAGAAAACTCCATTAGGTTCATACGTCTTAACTCAAAGAGAAGTTAGAGAAGCTAAGGCAAAGACTCTGAGGGACTCTATATTGGCTGATGAAGAAGACAGAAAGAACGCTAAAAATGAAGATGACGATGACGTTGAAATGGGTGAAGCAGGAAGTGATGAAGAAGAGGGTGCTTCTTCTGACGACGACTCCAAATAAATGTGTGAGTTGGTGTGTGTAATGTATAAATAGCAATGTTAGTTTATTATAGAAAACCGTTTTCATGTCTACAAACCATCGTTAGTTATCTGTATGTACCCAAAAGTAAATTGAAACAATGTCAAGGTGATCTAATCTATAGGAGAAAAAAAATAGATTGTAGGTCAGCGGCTTTCACGAACAGAATGATTTCGATTTAAGATACTATATGGACTTGTAATTGAATACATATACATTATAGAGTAAATTTGGAGTCCCTAACAACCTAGTGATGAGAACCGCCATAATCATATCATGAAAGAGTCTAAGAGCTTTCAATTGGGCACAAATCCGAAAAGCGTATCCTCTCTCATACCTTCAGGAAACCCGAAACATGACTTCACATTCACCGAATCCACATCTAACAACTCGTTTGAGCCACTAGCTTTCAAATCAACAAGGAACAACAGATTAAACTTTGATAAATTAAACGATCATGAACTTACATTGAACAGCATAACCGATAATTTAGATCTGTTAACTGGTGTTGGTGAGACTGAGTCTCAGTTGAATCCTGTTAAGATTAACCGCCAGTGGATTGATAAGCGAGTGCATGAGATACTAGGTAGATTCATGGCAACAACCGATGATGATCAATCTAATTTTCCTTCAGAGAAGAGGCTCTCTATTGAAGGAGATGATAATGATCTTGGTGACCAGTCAGTCAGGAGAATGAAAAAGATAAAGTTGGATTATTACGGTGAAGATGAAGACAGCTACGAAGATGATCGTGGAGTAATATTTATGAACAAGAATAAGAATGCATCAATCAAATTCAAAAGAAGAATAAGAAAACTAAAGCCTACAACTGATTTAACTACGATAACTGACATCGACCATGGGAACGAATCCTTGAATCTCTATTCTGTAAAATCATTGAAAGTTTATAAATTTAAAGCGTCTTGTTCTTCTTCAAGTATAGCTGTCAACAACCAACAACAACAGCAGGGATACATCAACTTCAGCTTAACCCCAAACAATGCGCAATCCGATCATGATACGGTCCTACCTGTTTCAGCGTTATCCTCTTCAATAGCATCAAAGGAAGGAAAGCAGAGCTCTGTAGTATCATCATCAGCAAGCCAGCAACAAACTAACAGCCAGCCAATGACACTCACACAACAGGACTACCACAAGGCACTAAAGAACTTATCGTTCATCAAAATACCGCATACTCCTCTTTCTTCTTCATTGTCGAAAATGGATTTATATTTCCACATCGTGTCTAAGATTCATAGTCCTGATCTCAACACTGCTAGAACCAAACAGGATGTTGTTGATGATGAAGATCAATACGATGACGCTATTAGAGGATTCTTGATATCTTCTAAAATAGACAAGTTTATTGATGCTGATGACAGTGACAATGAACTTGGTGATGATACTGACCCCGTGATTGATGTTGGTGATTGGCGACGGTGGAGAAGTGAATATTTAATTGATGTTCCTCCAAATGTTTTGAAACTATTAGGTTAGTTTCAGGAATAACGAAGTACGAAGTGTTAGTTTTTAATAGCTTACATGAATGATTTTAATGAACGTAACGAATATCTTTGAATAATATATGAATAATATGTATCAGGAAACCCTATTAGTGTAATGTAAACAGTAAACTCTAAAAGAGTGTATATTCTTCTTCAAGAAAAAAAAGCGAAAACAAATCAGATACCGTGAAACTAATCGTCATTATCCATAGATAGGTCACCAAACTGTTCACGAACTTTCAACTCCCTGGCATCTTTGATCTTCAACTCTTTTTCCATACCATGGGTATTTTTTCGGCTATCTTTCCAATCTTTGTTCTCCGGATCGTGTTCCCAATCATCATTCAACTCATCTCTATAAGTCTTTCCTGTTCCATCGTTGGTTGGCACTAGTAGTAAGTTTCTGATCTCTTTGGAGTTCAAATATTGTAAATTCAACTCAGAGTCAAATATGAACTTCAAGTGGATTAATCTAATATATTCAAACCAAGACTTGATCTTCAAAGCTTTGGATTTTGATAGCTTGAACTGACTTAACGCCAATCCGTTGGTATTACTATCATCATCGTTTCTTTGCTTGATTAATTTGACTCGTTCAACTGGTGGTAAGCTGTACAACTCGACAGTTTTCAAAACTTCACGGAATATGGAACGTGACTCCTTCTTGTCCTTCTTACTGATCTTCTTGGAAGACTCCTTCACTAGCCTAGTTAAAGTGACCTTCAACTCGTCAGTATCATAATAAGGCCCATTGTCAGGGTCAAATTCTTCGTCTTCATCTTCTGTTTCAGTTTCTAGCCAGTTAAAAGATTCGTACATGACAGCAATCAAAATACCTGCAGATTTCTGAATCTTTTTGCCGTAATCATCAGTTAAAAAGGATAGCAATCTACTAAATTGCTCTTGAATGATTTCGTTGATGGATCTACCTGATTTGAACAATAATGTAACAACAACACCAATGGCATTCAACGCGCTAGTAATAACACCTTCTTCATCTTCAGCCAAAGAATTGTCGGTATAAGACTCACATAACGTTAACAAGGAATCAATGTTATCTTCCAATCCGTAACAGCTGGATTCATCAAATATAACCAACAACAATGATGCATAGGCAGTAATACAAGTTGCAATAACGCTGTTATTAGAAGTGCCGATATCACCATCACCAGTAGTACTAGCAGTAGTGCCAGTGCTGCCTTCACCATCACCATTGGTTTTGTTATTTAACGAATTTTCATAAATCTTAGCTAGCAAAACGGGAAAAACGACTTCGATGGCATCACTGGCAACTTCGTCAATATTTGAACAACAATAACTAACGACACATCTAACACCCACAATAAATTCCAAATTGTCCCTTGATGTCTTGATGCATTCAACCAAATATCCCAAATCTTTATCGTTGATAGTATTGTGGTCATTGTTCAAATCAAGTGCCGTAATTAGCAATTTGAAGAGTTGGTTGTATAAAAAGATTCTCGTTGTTGTTGGTAATCTAGATCTTGATTTTGTTGATAGCGTAGTGATAATGTCTGGAATTGATGATTTAGTTGGGGTTAATGAAGTATTGTTACTAGTGTTGCTAGCGGATCTACTTTCATCCGATATATTTGTTGTTATTAATGAAGCCAATAGTGAATTTGACCTTGACTCTTTACTGTCAACTGCTCTTGTTGAATTGGATCTAGATGATGTATTGGCAGTTTGTAGTTGCTGTTGGTCAGTACCACTTAATTCCTTACTCATTTGTTCAGATTCAAATTGCTCGATTTTGGACCGAAGTAATTCGTCAAGTCTGTTAAAGTTCAATTCATTTACTTCATTCTCAAATTCATCGTTTTCAAAGTCGGAGTCATTGTTTGTTGGTGTTTTTGAGCCTGCTCCTGTTCTTGCTGTAGGAGTCTTGGACCCTGACCTTTGATTGTTTCGAAGAGATTGTGAACGGAGTTCTCGTTCTAATCGTGACATGTCCTTTTATGTCTGGTAATAAACTTTAATATATACTCAGCTAATAACGAGTATCGATCATGAACAAGCTTTTGGCCAATGTTCAGCAAAAGAGAACTCTTCAAAGTTAAAGCAAACTTCAACAGAAAATAGGCAAATAAAAGTCAAGACAGATGGGATGACATTGATAAGTGGACTGTCTGTGAGCGGCTTATGTCACCACCCCGGAGAAAGAAAAAAAATGTTTTCTGTGTGTGTTTGTTCCCGTCTACATAAAAGGTGTCGATGATTAATTAAATAGTATTAATAAAATAGGAGACAGGAAGAAGGGGCCGAGATGATAGTTATGATCATTAGAACCATATATACAAGTTAATATATAACACTATATACCAATCCTGACTTTAACGCAAAACAAGTTGTTGAATTTTCTAATTCAAATCCTCATGAAAAGCACACAAAAAGGTAGATAACCTAGTTATCAACAAAGAGGGATGGAACAACAAGGGGTGATTGGTTAACTATTTACCACGGTGGCCTTCATCGACAAACTCTAAAGGACTAATACTTGACCCACCTGTCTCAGCAGACCCCACTGGGGCTGAACTCTTACCCTCACTGGCTCCAATATCAGACGTAGAAGTATTTAACTTCACCAAATTACCCAACTCGCTGTGATCGATCTTAGTGTTATCTTGTTGAACGACAAACGCTCTAAAACGTTCTAATTCACGCTTAATCCCTTCTAATTCACCTTTTAGGCCATCATTTTCACTTCTTAGCATCGTAATGTACTTGCTAGACATTTCAACAGTTGTTGCCTTTGATGGAACAATAACTTCGTTCTTTAACGATTCAGGGATCAGTTTTTCCAAATCTTGAATCGCAACGTTCATTCTATTACGACGGCCTTGTTCTGCCAGCTTGTGATTCACTTTCTTATCTGATCCTCCTCCAGAACCACCAGCAGAGGAGCTAACGGTGTTATTCAGGGAAGATGAAGAAGAGTTGCGGTGGTGGGTTGGTTGAATATCAGGCGAAGTTCTTTTATCTTGAAGGTTGATTACTGGTGAAGTTTTCAGAGATGAAGATTTAGAGCTTGATTTTGATCCACTGTTGTTACTGTTGAAAGAAGATGGAACCACGGAATTAGTTGGAATAGCGGATTGAGAAAGTAAGGGGAATGCATTTTTGGATTGATCTAAGATGAGGGAGTTTGAAGATGGTAAAATAACAGGCGAAGATTGTGCAGATCTTGAATCGTGATTTGGATTAATCAAAACAGAGTCCTTTGGGCCTAAGCGAGGTGAATTTTTCGTTGATAATGAGTTTGAAATTGAAAAAGACATCAAAGTTGCAGGTGTTGCAGCTGATGAACTTGAATTCTGTAATTGTCCGCTTGATTCTAATGATGATGATGATTTACTGTGTTTGTGAATTGATGGTGATCTTTTCATTGAACTTTGATTTGAATGGGTATAAGGCTTATCAACCATTTCTTCGTCGTGATGTTCTAAAAGTACAGAAGAAGACATATTCTCCTTCTTTGGAAGGTTGGCTGGGGGTAACATCAGATCACTGTAAGTTGCTGATTCCGGTAACATATCAAACAAGTTGGATTGAGAAGAAGAAGAAGCAGTAGCAGTGACAACTGCTAATTTTTTCTTTTGAGACTTGTAGGTTCTTGGTCTAGCGTTTGGAGTTGTAGATGTTGAAGACGTTGCAGTTGGGGTTGGGGTTGTTGAATTATTGTTGGAGTTCGCGGCGCTTGTTGCACCTGGAGAAACGTTTGTTGATATTATCCCTGTTGCTGAAGGTCTAATAACCGGGGAACTTTTAACTCTACTGGAACCACTAACAGTAGAAGAAGAGGAAGGGTTAGTTGGGCCAAACAAAGGAGTTGTTACTGGAGTCTTTGATCTTTTGTAGGACGGTCTTCTAGAGGAAGAAGGATCATCGTTTGATAAAGGCGGGGAAATATTACTTTGTTGGTCATCTTTTCTCTTTTGTCTCAAATAATTATTTGTGTTGTTGTCATTCGAAGTAGGATTTGGAAATCTTGAAGCTTGGAATTCAAGCGCAGGTGAAGTCAAGGGGCTGAAACCAATTTTTTTCGACATTGGGAAATCCTTGCCGTTGTTATTACTATTATTGAACTGTGGGTTGATTGTTTTGTCCAAAGGAGTCACAGCTGGAGAGATCAAAGGGGTGAAGACATCATTCGGTCTGACTGAAGTTGTAGAAAAGGGAGGGTGGCTGCTTTGCTGGTTACTTTCAAAGGTTTGACCCATTTGCTGGGAATGCTGCTGCTGGATTAGAAGTTGCTGCTGCTGTTGCTGCAGCTGTTGTAGTTGTTGTAAATCTCTTTGACTTTGTTGAACTTGCTGTCTCTGCAGTTCTAACTGCTGTTGTAACAGTTGTAGATGATTGTCACCATTTTGATTCAATGGGTGCTCTATATTGAAGAAATTTGTGGTCATGTCGTGTGGTTGGTCTGAATCGCTATTGCTGTTGTTATTATTTGTATGATTGAAATCAGGGGTATTGTGACTTGAGCTTTGGTGGGATGCGGTATTTGGGTTACTGTACTGTTGTTGCTGGTGTAAAAAATTGGAGTAATCGCTAAAATTTTGTTGTTGCTGTTGATGTTGCTGTTGTTGTTGATTCTGGGTTTGAAGTTGACGATGTTGATTGTTAGGGGTTCCAACGTTACTTGATGAAGGATCTATATCATGGGACTGTATCATATCATCCAAATGTTGTATAACTTGCAGGTTAGTGAAATCATTCCAAGGTATATCCATGTGATCGAAGGGAACCTCATTTAATTCATTATTGTTGCTGTTATTCTGTAGATTGTGGTTATGCTGTTGGTTTTGATTTAAGGATGGGTGGTTAGGTATCAGAGGGGAGTTATGGTGATTAATTAGGCTTGTCGGGGTACCAGCAATACTGTTAGGAGTGTGATGATTTGAATGATTATTATTGTTATTATTATTATTATTTATTGGAGAGTTGTGGTTAAACAGGATTTTGGAAATATCTTGATGTTGGTTTGAATCGACAGATGGGGATACTTGGTGGTCATTTAAATGGTGAATAGGGGAGTTTTTAGGCTGGTCTTGATGTTGCATCATGATGGGTTTGTAAGTGAAAGAATGAAAGAGAAACGAGAGAAGTGAATACGATGATTTATAAATTAGAATAGATAGGAATGGATATATGTCTGTTTTTATATATTTATCCTTATGAGATTGGATTAAGCCTAAGGTTTAGAGACAGAAGTAATTTGGAAGAGTCTCGAAGATGTAAAATAAAAAGGTACTATTGTATATGTCGATCAGGGGGGGGTGAGGGGAGAAGAGTGAGTATATTATGAATTTAGTTGTAGTATGAGAGGATAATTGTTTGGTGGTTATTGTTCTATTGTAGAGTATACTGTAGTATATACCGTTTGATAGATGGATGAAGAACAAGTTTCAGGGTCAAAGGGTAAGATAGAGATGAACAGGGGGCAGGGGAGGAAATAAACGATATGAGTTAAAGCCTAACCAACTGAGAATGGATGGTATCGGGAAGGTCTTGTGGTGACAAAAATGTCAGTCAGTAACAAATTAAGAAAGAAGTGTTTAAGAAGGCAATTTGGTATATGTAAACGGTGATATATTTCTATTGTAGTGTATTGTATTGTGATTCTATTGTGTTGTGTGGCAGCCAAAAGCTGTCTCTTAATGGAGATAGAGTAGTAGTGGTAGAACAGGACGGGAGCAACAAGACTGAAATAATAATAATAATCATAATAGTGATAATACTAATAGTATTAACAGATTAACAGTAAAGGAAAGAGAGACAGGGATTTGTAGAGGTGTGAGGTGTCTCCCACGTGGGTCCACAAATAAATAAACAAAATAAACAGAATAATTTATTTTATATTGTTATATTTTTACTTACTGTTGTTGTTGTTGTTATACACACACCACCGTTTATACTATCCTTTATTGTTTGTATAGTATATACATTACGTACATACATACATACCGTTTGGCTCGCTTCTCTCTCTTCATCAGACGAGTCCATGCCATTTTAGGCCATGTTCATCCCATTCCTTCCTTGGATCGTCTTCTGTTCGGGCAACAGTCTCCTTTCCCATTGGCCAGGTATCTATCTATCCGTCGAGATTCATTCTTCTCATCTTCTGACTTCTTTCCTCTCCAAGGTTACACTAAGCGGCTCTACTCTACCACTCTCCAGTCAACAACAATTGACTCTTAGATCCTTTCTATTCTTAATCTAACTGGCGTTTCGTCTATTAATCACTAATACGATGTCAACCCACAACGTGAATTTTCCACTCCGTTGCTCAAGTAAACACAGTTCGTCGGCTATTTTATCTTCATTGTCTACAACTTCTGAAACTTAGTCCCCCCCCCTTCAATCAATGCACTACTGCTACTCGTTACCATTCTTCTTCCAGCCTCATTGGTCCTCAACCGTTAAAACGGTTCTCATATTATACAACTATATAATCTAAGTTCTATAACAGATATAAAATATACGCAAACTAACGTTAATAAAATCTCATACGCTTTATCAATTTATTCACCATCACAATAAAATGAAAAATACTTAATCTCCTTATCGCCCATACAAAATTCCCTTGGCTGTTTCCCACTCATTCTTTATCGCTTACTACTAGGTACAATCAACTGTGCCACAAATTGACTTACATCCGTTCCTGAACAGCAGTAAAATTTGGCAGGAATTCTTGTCTCCAGCCACATATTCGATTTACGATATGTGGTGGTGCTAGAAAACCAATTTGGGTCGATAGTGGTCGATTGCAGATACCAGTTCGGCGTCGATTCATATTTCGCGGGGCAGAGGTGTGTAACTATACTCGCACTTTGCTCTCAAAAGTGGGGTATAGTATTTAATTCATATCTATCTTCTTTCTGGTGCTACATATTTCTACCAGCCAGCGTATACAACATTAAATCAATTCAACAGTATGATATATCTTTTGATATAGTATAAATAAATAAATAAATAGTTGCAGTAATATGTAAAATAAATAAGTAGATCACAAAGATCCTTTCTTTTCTGCTCTAGCGTATGCCCCTTCACTTTCAAAATGTGGATGGATAGGTTTGTATATTTGATTTTCAACTTTGAAAACTTCCCTACCGCCATCATCAGGAATAACTTTCTTCAGTCCTAAACTTTTGAAAACACAATCATTTAATAACGCTTCACCTTTTCTACAATTTTTCAATTCCATATTACCGTAATTCAAGCATTTATAGTGCATTTCAAACTCTTTCTTGCAATGTGTGTTTAAATCCTTAATCACGGATGATGCACATCTAGTAACACGTCTACCTTCTTTCAAACAATTGATGGAGCCATTAACTCCATTCTCTTCATGACATTGCATGAAATCATCATTATATGGCCCGCATCTCTCACGGATAAAATACGATGCAGATATCAATGGTCCTGTAGTGGCACCAACTTCCTTAACGTGAGGGATCTCCGATGGTAGTGGTGCATTCTCAAGAACAAACTTGGTGTTTCTTACACGGTCAGTGTGTCCCGACGTAGAAATAGTATCTAATGTATTTGATGTAGACATTGCTATTCTCTTGTATCTATTCTATCGAGTGCGCACAGTTGACTTGGTTGTATTAGAAAAGAGTATTCTGGCATCTATTGAAACAAACTAAAATCATCCAGAAAGAGATTAATACTCCTCATTTTAAAGTGTAGTTTTGGAGGGCCGGGTGATTTTCATTCTCCTATATCCTGATGATTACGTAACAAGAATGACAAAGAGAAAACTCGCGGTGTCCATACTGAATAGGTCACGTGATGAATGTGGTGTGTATGAATCTGTAAATTTATTCCATACTTGTTGACTTTTCATCTTATAACATAATCTAATCTTCAAATATACCATTTACTGCCGTTGATAAAATACTTGAATATCACTGATTATTAATTGAATACACTTCAATTGATACATCATGTTTGAATTCATATCTTTGGCACCGCCAAAAGACGCTCAAATTAACCATGAACCAGAAGATGATGACAACGATGAAGACGCATATGACCCAACCAATCTGGACAATAACAACAACAACAACAGTAACAGCAGCAGCGATGATTCAAAAGATGAGGACAGCGATGATGACATATCATTAATAAAACTAAAGCGTTCATTAAATACATCTAAAACACAGTCAAGACTACTTTCATTCGATAAAGGTGCCATCAATATCCTGGCAGATCCTGGTTGGGACGGAATATCAGATTTAACGTACCTTGATTCGATAATCCCGAAAATCGATTTGATAATACTATCGCAGACTACAAATGAATACATCGGTGCATTCGCTTTATTACTTTATAAATATCCAATATTAAAAAAAATCAAAACGTATTCCACGTTACCTATCGCAAAATTGGGTAGATTGTCAACTATTGAATTATATAGAGCTAATGGATTAGTTGGTGCTTTGGAAGATTCCCTACTTGAAGTGCAAGATATTGAAAGTTGTTTTAATTCAATAATCACTCTAAATTATTCTCAGAGAATTGCATTACAAGGCAAACTTTCGGGGATTAGTATAACGGCTTACAACTCGGGTCATTCGTTAGGTGGATCTATTTGGTTGTTGGCTAAAGAAGCCGAGAAGATTGTATATGCACCTGCTTGGAATCACTCTAAAGATTTATTCTTGAATTCAAGTATTTTGACAGGAAAGAAAACATCAGGCAGTGAAAGTGGTGTTAATAGTTTGGTTAGACCAACTACTTTGATAACTGGTTCCGACTTAGGTTCAACAATTTCACATAAAAAGAGAGTTGATAAGTTTATCGAATTGGTTCAATTAACGTTATTGAACAGCACTAGTATTCTGTTGCCAACTTCAATGACTGGTAGAATATTTGAATTGCTACCATTATTAGACCAAGCAATCAATAAAAGTATCCCATTTTTCGTTGTCTCCTATACTGGTGTCAAGTCTCTAAATTTCTCTTCAAATATGTTGGAATGGATGGCTCCAGATATAACCAAAAAATGGGAATCTCAATCACAAAGCCAGTCGCAAACAATGTTCGATTCAACTAGACTACGTTTAATCACTTTACAGGAACTGGTTACTTTAGAAATAGGACCAAAAATTGTTTTCGTTGATGGTATAGATATGAACGAGGGATCTTTGTCAAGAACTTGTTTTATGCAGTTGTGCTCTTTGCAAAATACAGCGTTGATATTGACAGAAAGACCAGAGGTGAATTCAACATCTTTTGAAATTTTCAAATATTGGGAAGATCAGACTAAACAGGACGACAATTTGACTGATGGCTCATTAATCATACTTGAGAAAGAGTTCCCATTGACCATTATAAAAGAAGAGCCTATTCATGGATCCGAATTGAACTCCTATAACAAACGAGTTTTGTCTAGAAGACAGCATCAAAAAGAGTTGGAACTAGAAGAAAGGAAAAATGATGATTTGCTAGATACTATGATCGGTGAGGATGATGAGGACTTGAACATTGATGATGAGGAAGATGAAGATGAAGATGGTGATGATGAAGAAGATGAAAATGAAAATGAACAAGTTGGTGCTGATGGAACAATAACCAAGACTAAAAAAACAACAACGTCAACGGCAATCAAGCAATCTACACATCATAATTCGACAAAAGATCAAGATGAAAACATTACTGTGGAAGAAATTTTGAAGTTACCAATGGATTTCGATGTTAGAACTGCAAAGGGTAAGAATAGAATGTTCCCATATATTGTGAAAAAAGTTTCTATTGACGATTACGGTGAAGTTATCAAGCATGATGAATTCCTTAGAGAAGAGGAAAAATTTGTCGTTAAAAGAAATGATAGCGGTTTCGGCGGCAATAACTATAATAATGGAAACGGAAATCAGTATTCCAGTGATGGTGATGACTACGATGATGATGACAACTATGATGATGACTACAACGACGAAGTTCTAGACAATGGTAAGAGAAGAAGAAGAAACAATGGTAGAAACAGCACTGGCAAAAGATCTCGTAGGTACTACGGTAATGGCCAACAGCAAGCCAGACCAGCTGATGTAGATTCTCTATTTAATTTGGATCCATTAGTAGACCCAAAATCAAGAACTCGTAAAATGTTAAAGGTTGAAATTAGATGTGGGTTAACGTTTGTTGATCTATCAGGTTTGGTTGATTTACGTTCTATGAGAATCACAATAAATGCATTGAAACCACGTAAGGTGATTATCCTACCAAACACTAGCTACGGATTCATGGGTGATTCGTACGATATTATGGATTCCATTAGATTACAGCAGGAGAAGAAACTCACGGACTTATACAATCAGAATTCAAGTAGTTTGGGAACTGACTATATTAGATGTATTTTGAATGAGAATATTGATTTAGGCAATGTTATCACTTCTTATGATCTACAATTAGACCCTGAATTGAGCAAAAGTCTACATTGGCAAACAATCACTGGCGGCTATTCAATTGCTCATGTTAATGGTGAAATCTCAACCGCTGCAACTGCTATCGATACTAATTCATCGTCTTCTCCATCTTTCTGTTTGAAATTACCTGAAAAAAATTCAAATATGATACCTGGTTTGAACTCCATCAGTATTGGTGATATCAGGTTATCCGAATTCCGTAAGAAGTTAACGTCATTGAACCATATTGCTGAGTTTAAAGGTGATGGTACGCTAGTTGTTGATCACCAATTGGCTATACGGAAGATTGGTGATGGGAATTTGATTATTGATGGTGGAGTTGGTAAATTGTTCTACGAGGTTAGAGAACTGGTCCAAAGTATGTTGGCTTATGTATGATTTTCTGTAATTGTATTATCTATATTAAATTGTATTAACTTTCAAGTGACTCTCTGATTGAGAATTACAGAGTATCACTGCACGTAAGACTTCAGAGTTTATCAAGAGGACAAGTAGGGTTGGGGCAGTTTAAAGGACGAAAGAATTGAAGGGAACATCTATCCTTTAAAACAAAAGAAAGAGAAATCCTCTGTTCCTTTAAAATATGTTTCTTTGTTTGAAGGAAGGAAACTAGAATAGATATGTTGTGGTGTTAAAATGCCTATTGACTTCTAGTCAGTTGTGATAGTCTAAGACTGGCTATATGTATCTTCAACCTACATTCATTTATGTACTCATTTGTCACGATGTATAGGTCAAGTTGGGAAAACCTCACTGGCAAAAGCAAACTATCAAAGGGGACAGAAAATGCCCCTTAATGTTGAGAACATTTCAGCTTACTACAGTTAAATATAAATTCTTATACTTGAAACTCTACTATCAGTCTCAGTAGTTGATAGCTTTCTGTTTGACAGAGAAGTCTTAACTTCACAGGCTGTTCAACTCCCCATTCACGTTCCTTCGGTCTATCTGTCAACCGAAAAAGGAAATAAATGGCAGTAACAATACTCTGCACCGCCATGATGTTGGTCCCTTGTTTTACTGTGCGGCTTTTCTCTTATCGAGTGTCTTCTTTCAGGGTTCTTCACCTTGTTTTCAGATCCATCGAGATTTAGTGCCAAATTGAGTTGCAGATGAACCCACAGCAAGTTTATTGGTAGATATATGAGTACTGGTTGAATGCCTTTCCGATTTTGGCCATTTGCTTCTGTTGAAGAAAAATCTTGACATTGATCTTATTTTATAAACAGCACACTCAAAATGGGATTACTAGATAAATTGAAAGAAAATATACAGTTTAAGAGAAGGTATACACTAGGAGGTAAGCATAGTGAACATTATGATGTTTGACTAATAGAATCTCATAATCTGTAATAAACTACTGACTTGAATTTCTAATATACTGACATGACTACTTTTCCCATTTTTAAAATAGAAGTTATGGGTGTTGGATCATTTGGATCAGTTCGTATGGCCTTTGATAAAGAGACCAAAACTCAAGTTGCTGTTAAAGTGATAAGTAAAAAAACCCTTGGAGATAAAGAGCAATTTATTAAGAACGAGATAACGGTTCTAAAAGGCCTTGATCATCCTAATATTGTTAAATTCATTGATACTTATGAATCATCTAAATCCTTCTACATCGTCACAGAATTAGCAACTGGTGGTGAATTGTTTGATAGAATTGTGGAACAAGTTTCGTTTACTGAAAAAGATGCTAAAGCAATCATATATCAACTTGTTTCTGCAGTTGCTTACTTGCATTCCAAAAGTATTGTTCATAGGGACATAAAACCTGAAAATATTCTTTACAAGACTTTAGATGAAGATAGCCCGATTGTGTTAGCGGATTTTGGCATTGCAAAGAAGTTGAGCAGAGAGTCGCCTGTTATAGTTGACTACGCAGGTTCATTTCTTTACTCCTCTCCGGAGATGTATACCGATGAAAGTTACGATTACAAAGCTGACGTTTGGTCATTAGGCGTTGTGTGCTATATTTTACTATGTGGATTTAATCCTTTCAGATCTGAAACCATAGATGATTTCTTGGTGGAGGTACAAAGCCCGGTGATATTTTATAAGGAATATTGGGATGAAATCAGTAAAGAAGCCAAAGATTTCATCTTGTGTTGCCTGGAGCTAGACCAAGAAGCAAGACCAAGTTCTGCTGATCTTTTGGAACATGCATGGTTTAGTTCACATGGTTATCAATCTGATAGTTCTTATGCTGATGGGTGTAACTTGATAGAAAATATTAGACAAGGTTTCGATGCCAGAAAAAAACTTAAAAATGCTATCAATTTAGTTATCATGAAGAACAAATTTAAACGATTAAGGGCAATGATTAAAGAAGGCAGGGATGAAGATGATTACGGAGACTGCGAAGAGAATACAGGTAGTATGAGCGATGATGATTTGGGATTCAATGAGTTCAATAAAAGTGATGCATGTTCTTCAAGTGTGGAGAGTTCAAAAGAAGAGAAATCAAAATTATTAAATGAAGCTTTCTATAACTTGGTTTTGGCTGCTAAAGAAAACAAGTCAAGAGTTAAACAGTTCCAAGACGAACAAAAGTTGCTTGAAGCCGATAAAGAGTAACTATAGTTGATAACATCCAAATGAGCCAAGATAATAAAAAAAGCCAAATAAGCATGTATCGCAAATTAAATAATACAAGTAAATTAAATGAGTGAATAACTTATACAGAGATGTAACAGTAATTAAAAGATTATTCTATACAAAATGAATAAAATGAACAATGCAACAAATACAACAGGAGCATATTGTTTTATTAATAGTTGAAAATTTATCCTCTCGGCATATTTCTTGTACTTCTTTGATTGAGTTTTCAAATTGGCTGATAAATCTTGTAACTTATCCAAAGAATCACCTCTATACAACAAATCCTCAATATTCTTATTCATGATCATCTTAACATCAACTAAATCCGTGTTTAGCTTATCTAAATTAGACTGAGCTCTTGAATCTCCATAAATCTTTTTGGTTTTAACGATATACGATTCAAACTGCATAAACTGGTACGGTTTTAATGTCGGTTTCAGTAGATCGGTAGTGTAAATGTGATCAAACTCGTTGGATATTTCAGAAAGGTACGAAAACACCAATTTCTTAGGGAAAGAAGCGGTTGTTATACATAGATAGATGATGCTGTTCAATATAACGTAATGCAATGTGTAGTTACCAGAATCGATAGATGCTCTTGGTTCTGAAGCTTGAGGATTGATCTTTGATATGATCACTTTGCATTTTTTCTTTAGCTCTGTCAATTTAGCATCTGTGGTATCGTCTGTTGATGCAGATAATGGTAATCCTGTAATAGCGATTCAAGTTGGAATTTTGGTCGTTGTTAGTATCGTTCTAGCTGAAAAAGATAAGTGCCACCGTGGAAATAAACAACTACGTACCATCGCTTATTCTGTAAATTAACGTTGACTCCATGTTTTCGGTGTATTGCTCTCGAAATAGCAACCAATGCGGAGTATTTTCTTGGCTCTTGGTTAATGTTATAAGCTGTTCAAGTATTGCAAACATTAGCATACGGTGAAGGTGCCTCAACATATGCACACAGAGGAGAGGTGTCCTGTGCATATGTGCAGACAAGTAGCGAAAACCGACCAGGTATCTATCGAGAACGCGGCTGTGTAGATTCATATTAAACGGACATCAATCTGTTGGAAACAGGCTAGTTGTAACTGATGTAATACAGAACAGTAAAACAGCAAATAACAAACAAAATCACATAAATTAAAATTACAGAACTAGGTACAAAAAAACAAAATCAAAGCAAACACTCTAGATAATTAATGCATTTGGCATATACGCCAAACTTAACTACATCAACTTGCTAACAATTTCTTTATCATTTTCGATCAGATCGTACAAATATTGGATACCTTGTTGTTGTTTTGATAAGATCTTAATCAGCTTCACCAAAACAGCTTCATTCTTGGCAGAAATGCCTTTAGATGCATCGTCTGAACCACCTCCTTCTTTACCTGACGCATCCAGTTTTTCTAAGTTCATGTTAACATTTATCATTCTTTGTTTCAAATTACTTAGTCTTGCCCATAGCTCATTGGATCTGTTTAAACCTATTGGGTCATCGATAGAGTTCAATAAGTCTTTAAATTTGGAAATTAAATGTTCCTCATCATTAGTCAATTGATAGCCTTTGTATTTCATAATGGTCAAGTTAATGGCAATCTTTAATAACTTCAAATTCAATAGCTTTTGTTTAACTTTACACTGAGCCAATCTGTTTACTGTATCTAAATCGTGCTTATCGCTTAAATTTATTAAATTTGTATTGATTTGATTCAGTAATAACCTGGATTGCTTAATATGGTCTATTTGTAAATTTGATCTCTTGAATAAATCTTCAAATCCTTTTACTTTCATCGGAATACTGTTGTAATTCTTAGGTCTGGATTTCATGGCTTTTTCCCAGTCTTCAGGTAACTCGTCAGCGGGTCTCTCGTAGTTGTTGAATTCAGCAGGGACTTTATTGTATAAATATGTCTTCATCACACATTGGCTTGAATTCGCATCCCATGAGTTTTTAACTTTGGTGAGTTGATCCTGAATAGTTGGAGTGTATCCACCTGTCGGCTGTTGACTTTGTTGGGTTTGTTGTTGGTTTAGTTGTTGTGCTAGTAGTATACTTGGGTGAACTTGTTGTGATTGTTGTGGTTGTGAGTTAGTTGACCAGGCGAATGATGGTTGTGAATTGTATGATGCCGTGCCCTGTGGCTGTTGTGGCTGCTGTGATTGTTGCATTTGCTGTGTAGAAGGATTGTTATTACCAAAGAGTCCACCAGATGGTGCTGCTGTTGTAGCATTGTTGCTAAACAATCCCCCTGACGGAGCAGTGGTTGAAGTTGCATTACTTCCAAATAATCCCCCTGACGGAGCAGCGGTTGAAGTTGCATTACTACCAAATAATCC